>PNEQ01033015.1:20018-114978 GCA_003012365.1 Medauroidea extradentata
TTTTTTTTTTTTTTTTTTTTTTTTTTTTTTTTTTTTTTTTTTTTTTTTTTTTTTTTTGAGAACCGAAAAGGGTACAGTATTTAGCTGGTGGTGTCTTTTTAATAGGAATTGTTTTGGACATGGCATTGGTAATGGTTTTTGTTAGCAAATTAACTTTTCCATCTATAATTGTAAGATTTAAAAGTTTTGACCAATCGTGCTTTTATAATATGAGGTACAGTTTTAGTAGTCGCCTTTGACAAAATCAAGTTTAGTGTGGCTAAGATATATTTGTTTAGTTAAGGATAATTCAATGTTAATAAATAGAAAAGGGTGATAACTATCTTTTTTAACTAACAGTCCAATAACTGATGTAATAGTGATTTGATTCGGGTTAGTGAAGCATAGGTCTAATAGGTTATTATTGGGACATGCGGTGTTTGTTTGGGTTAGGTTGGCGTAAGCTGCAAAATCTAAAAGTCTCGAATGTTTTTATGAATAACGCATTGTGTGTGGTTAGATAACCAGTTCATTCCCGGCACACTGAAGTCACCAAGAATAATTATTTTAACAATAAAATTTATTGCGAACTGCTCAATGCAGTTGAAGTAAGTTTGGTAGTCTTGCATAGTAGTAGATGGAGGGGCGTAGTAACATTTTTGAGTTTGAGTTTATTGTAAGTTCTAACCATACTGCATCAATATTTGGGGATTCAAATTAAGAGAGACGTCTTGATTTTGGAAAAAAAGAAGTTTTCAACTCGATGAAGATGCCAAGTTAAGTTTGGATCACGATCAGATTTGTAGATTGTGTAGTACGCAGGAAAATAGTGTGAATTAATACTTTGGTTGCTTAGCCATGTCTCAGTAAGGCAAATTATAGACAAGTTTTCTGCAAAGGTTGTGGCTTGGGTACACAGCCCTCGCACATTTTGATAGTAGACTGAAAACTGTTTATTAGTAGCGATTAGCCTGTTTTTTTTTTTTTTTTTTGTTCATACCTTTGACCGAACCAGGACTTAATGATTTGGTTGGCGTGTTATTCCAGCTGGGTGCTTCTAAGGTGGGAGAGCTCTCTGTGTTGGTTACTGCAGAAGAAAATAGTTGTTCATTCTTGAGTGGACCTTTGGAAATGTTGATGAGGATACCTGCTGGCAAGAACATTGGATTGTAGATGACATCAAAATTTTTTTTCTGCCACTCCTACGTAAAATGAAGCATAGGAATCGTGCCTTGTTTTGAAACGAGCTACTTTGATGTAATCTATGTTAACTTCTGATTGATTATAAGAGGTAATTTCCGTTTCAGTGAATGTAGGTTCAAATCTGGTGACAAAAATGGATTTTGTATGCGGAGGAGATTTTTTCGCAACCACTTTCCAGGATGTGGTGTTGCGAGCACTGAGTTGGCGTGAGTTAGTTTTTGTACGTGGGGTGTTGTCTTTCAATATGGGTTTCTGTGAACGTCGTTTATTTACGACTGTGAAGGTGTCATCTGTGAACTGCTGGCTAGAATCCCTGTGTGGCTGACTGGTTTCGGTACTCTGCTAAGTAGACGAAGGCTTGGTGACCTCTTTACCATTGACTGAAGACATCTGGGCGTGACTACCGTGTAGATTTTTAACAGCCTGGCTGAAGATTTTTTTCTACTATGACAGTTTTCTCTATCCCTTTCAAAAATAAAATATTTATAAAATCAAATGGAAAAGAATTAGAATGGCGGGAAATATGTCGCTAGGCTAACAAAGTAATATAACAGACAGAAGTACAAGTACTTACAGGTGATACTTGTAAATAGGTACACGCACAAAAATGTGTGTCGTCCCTTTGTGTGTGTGTACCTATTTACAAGTATCAACTGTAAGTACTTGTACTTCAGAAAAGAATTAGAGATATCGTAAGCAGGGAAGGATATTTAAAAATGTGTTCGTTAGGCTTGAGCAATAATATAATATGTTATCATCAATCACTAAGTTGTAGCTGTTAAAAAAAGTCTTTAAAAAATTAACAAATGACTGTACTTTACCACTGTACCTGTAACTGTATTGTGTAACAACAGTGTATTAGGACCCAATCTACTAACCCTCAAAGGTCCAGTGAATGGAGGCTGCAATTTCATAGTTGTTGCGTTGGCCCTTGAGGCCAGAACATAAGAATGGCAATAAACTACATCTCCAACCGCAAAATTAGCCAGAGCCCGACCCGCATTAACCAGCTCTTGTTCTTGGCGTTTCGGTCAACCAAATGACCGGCCACCTCATGGGCTAACAGCTCATGCTGCGCATTGGACATCTGCAAAGATGGGAAAAGAATACCCCAAACGTTGAGAAAAGGGTGAATTAGGTCATGGCTGAGAAACACCCTTGCCGGAGTGGCCTTAGTCACAGACGAGTTGAACCCAATGTTAACTAGGTCCATGTCCTCATCTCACGCATCGTGGTCAGCATTATACAAAGCAGTCAACGCTATCTTTAAATTGTGATTAAACCGTTGTACAATATTACCACAAGGATAATACAGACTGCTCGTAAAATGTTTTGTCGTCCAATGATGACACATATCTTTAAATTCTTTAGACCTGAAATAGGAGGCATTATCGCTCACAAGATTAACGGGAGACCCCACCACACTCCAAGCCTTCTACGTCAAATAGTTAACTGTTGCTCGCATCGTCATTTTCCTCAGAGGAAGAAGGAACTTTGAAAACACATCTGTGACTATCAAAATACATACATTCTGCTTCCTACAATGAACCAACAGTTCAAACACATCAATGTTAACTATCTCTCACATGAAAGACACATCCTCGACAGAGTACAAACCCACACAAGAATTTTGAGGTGATTTCGTCCTAAGGCAATCCCTAACTGAGACACAAATGCCTTTACATCCTTCCTTAAACCAACCCAACAGAATCTAGATGCCACTTTCCGATAAGTCCGCTCTTGGCCTAAGTGGACGCTAAAGACTGACAAATAAAAGTATGTCAGCACCTCTGCCCGAAAAACGTCTGGTACCAATATTAGATTCTAACAACGGTTCCGATCCACAAATGCAAGAACCCGGAGTCGCCTCACCGTCAGCAATTTGACGTTCCCATTGCCTATATTTATCGTCTTGTTCTTGCGCCTCTCTAAGCCCCAAATAAAATTTAGGCGCGCACGCAAAAGGCTATACACAATGAAGCGAGGGCAACTACACATCCAGTTCAAAATCTTCCACTGCATACATCTAGATAAGAAAGGCGTCTGCGACGACATTATCGTTCCCAGGGATATGACAAACCTGAAACTGAAATTGGGTTAGACGATGTGCCCTACGTCCCTATTTTCCCAATTAATGCAAGTGGGACAGCAACAGTATCAAGATACTTGGCAAAATGCATCGTCCCATAAACACACGCGAGTGCCTCTTTCTTATGGGTGCTTAACTTTCTATCACCATTGGTTAGCAGGTGACACTGGAACCACCACCCCATCCCGTATCTGACCCAATGCCGTTCCTAAAGCCTCCGATGACGTGTCCACATGAAGTATAAACCGGGCATCAAAATCCGCAAGGTTTAATACCGGGCTAGAGACCAATTCTGCCTTTAAACACTTAAAGGCTCGTTCCTGGTCATCACCCCAAATAAACGTCTGATCCCTTCGCTTCAACATATTTAAGGGGGCCACAACTTCCTTGAACTGGGGAATAAAACATGAATAGTAACCCATCATGCCTGCAGATTTAGAAACCTTCTTAAGGGTAATGGGATGCAGAAAGTTGACAATAGGCTCTGCTTTCACCAGATCCATGTACAATTTCCCCTAGATATAATATAACTCAGGAACCACACTGAATTGGAACACCAAGTAACTTAAGAGGGGTTCACAGTCAAACCCACCTATCGCAAACGTTGGAGCATCTCCCTAACGTGTTTCACATTATCATCAATTCAATGGACTCACTATATATGACAATATTGTCAATGTAATTAAACACGAACTTAAATTTAAGGTCAGATATAACGTGATAGATCATGCATGACAGAGCTTGAGTTCCAAAACATATGCCCATCGGAACCCAATTAAACTCATATTGAGCCCGTGGGGTACAAAAGGTTGTATATTTTCGACTATCTGGATGCACAAAACACTGATGGAAACTATGAATCAAATCTAACAAAGAAAAAACTTTTGCCTTCCCCAGATGCTGCAAAGAAACTTCAATCATCAGCATAGGAAATTAATCCATTCATATTAATTTATTAACGGCCATCATGTTGGTTACCAAACGATAGCCCCTTCCGTTCCCTTTCTTGACCAAAAAAGCAGCGCACGCGTAACCTGACCTAGAAGGCGATATCACCCCAGCCTTAAACAGTTTGTTGACAACACCCTGAAATCTGTGCAGTTTGGGAGGCGGATAATTAAAATTCTGCTGGCGCATGGGCATATCATTAGTGACTGTGAATTTGTATGGTAACACATCGCAACATCCAATCTTGGGATTTATGACGACCAAGCCTAAACGCAATTCACCGCCTCATTGTCACTGACATAACACTCCTTGACAGTTTCCCTTCGTAGCCCATTATACAGTTGCATCGGAGTTACACAGGAGGGCTGTCCTCATTTCTCGAACTACACGCAATTCGGTAATGCCCAGTATTACCACACCTGTAACAACGTATATCCCTCGCAACATGCGACTCTTGACAACCGTCAGCTCGGTGCCCAAATTTGGTGCAGTCACTACACCGACTACGACCCCACTCATTCAGACCTATGTCCGTCCTTGCAGCCCCAAAACTATTACTTTCAGTCCCTCAATCACCACCGCCGTGGGTCGGTCCTTCACTCGTTTGATTACGGACCTCCCAACTACCACCAGCCCTTGTCCCAACAGGACCGGTCTCTGCCACATTTGTGCCACGATGGTACTACTCATTCAAATACACTTCCTGCTGTAACTCAACCGCCAAGCGACGCAACTCGCGCAGCATTGTTGGACGTGGGAACAGTGCGCGCAATTTCTTCACTTCAGACCTTAAATGGTCCAACACACCATTAGTTAACTTAGACTCATTACTAGTCAGATTAAGTGCCCAGGCATAATTACACACAGTGTGGACAAACGAAGGAAGTGACTCATCAACCCTCTGAAGCCAATTGACCGACTCAGCTTTCACAGATTTCCATACTCGGGAAGACCCAACCGACTCAATCAGCCGTTTTTTAATTCCTCGTAATTCGATACACTCCATATCACATCACTCAAAATATTTAACGCAAGTCCCGTTACCCAAGGCATCAAGGACTGCAAAAAGAACAATAAGTCTAACAATTGTGTCACCTACAGGCGATCTATTTCCACAAAGATCTAAAACGGCTCGTGGTTCAATAACTGTTTACGTGGGTATGAGGGACATATTACCTAACAAGGTAGACTGGGCCTCAGTTAAAGGCTGCGACACCGACGGCACACACCCTGATCAAAGACTGCAGCACCTATCCCCATTAAATTACCCACCTACGCCATTGCCTTTAATCTCAGTTCGGTAACCATTTCGTCGGGCCGAAACTCCACTCCAGCTTCATTAAGATACTGTCTCAATTCCAAATAACCCACACAGGCATCAAACTCGGTCCCCCAATCCGCCATGACTTCCAACAAAATTCACGCCATAGTTTAACTCAATCCTAAGACCGAAAATCCCGCACTTAGGTTCCCCTGCCCGGGACTCAAACCCAGAGCAGAGTCGTGCAGCTTTGTGCCGTGGGTACTCTCAGACCCTGACACGACACAAGATCGTAACTAATAAGTAACACTGGGAGCGTCAAAGGGGCTGGGGGAAGACGGGACTTAAGTTGTAAGACCCAAGGCCTGTAAATCTCCAAGATTCTTAACAAAAATATGTACAGTAAAACCCTGTTAAGAAGTTTCTGAAGGGACTGAAAAATTCAAAATTCTTAGCAGGGAAAATTTATTAAATCTGGTAAATTACAATTATACATACAGGCATTGTAAAAACAATTCATACTTATTAAGGGGGAAAACTTAAGTGGGAACTTCTTAGTAGGGTTTCATTGTATTGTGCCCTTTTGATTACAATTACAAATTAACATGTAAATTTGATATGAATCACCTCTCCTAATTTCATTAGCAAAGACAAGGGAAGGGCACAGACCTAAAAAAGACAACAGCAGCGTCCATCTTACCATGTCACGTCGACGGAGAACAGGATGTGGTTCGGCCCGAGCTGCACAAGCAACTAATGTCTTACCCTCGCGCCGGCAGGAAGGGAGAGTGGACGGTGGGGAAAGGGAGGGGGAAACTGTGCACGCAGCGCAGAGCGGGAGAAGCGAAAGGGAAGGGGTGGCACTGTCGAGAAGGCTTCCGTTAATATGTCACAACTGGTGTCCAGACGAATATGTTGGGCAGCACGGCACAATATGTATCTGCAAATAGAAAAAACTGTGATGATAACAAGTCTAGTTTCGATTGTTACGTGCACATATTTATATTTTAGTCTATCAATTATGAACACGTCTAAGAATTTTCAATCCTTTACTGTGGGTCAAAAAGTGAAGTTATTAAAAAAATAATACAAATCAGTGCTGTATGCAAGCTTTTATCTGCCTTTTTCTTAACAAGCCCCCTAAGTAATGCTCGTTTGATGCAAGCAGTAAAGGACACAACAGAAAAAAATGTCCAGCTATCAGCATATCCCATCAAATCCGCGAGCATTGGGAAAGTAAACAACTGCGTTCAAAAGTAGCACAATTGACTCAGTTTGGACTACATAGTTGTATTTTGTACTAACCTGTTTTGGAGAGAGCACATATTATTGATGTGTGTGTGCCACTGTAGGCTCAAGTACTTAACAGTGTAGAACAAAGGGCGTGATTGTGTTTACTGGAAAATTATTTTAAGTTTGCTTGAAAATATTTTTTTACCTAAGTTTCTTATTAAAAAAAGTATTTTTGATAGATGCTTTGGCTTTATCAGGGTAAATATATGAAAATAACCGCACAATACTCAGCTAAAACATTGGAAATCACAGCACTCTCTCAATTATACAATAAATCAGTCGAGAATGTGCATTAAAAATTATGGTACGCTACTTTAATCAAAATGATTATTACATTGACCACTCTAAAGAGAATAGGTAACATTCTCTCAAATTTTTATTTTTACTTTTTTTGTGCCGGTGAATGGCAAGTTGTGTTTATATTTTAGTGATACTCATTTTAGGGTGCACTGTGCACATGCTAGATTAACCTGCACATTGCACAGCGACACATTCTGATGGATTAACATCTCTTTAGTTCTCATGCTGTCTGCCACTGCCAACTCATGAGGAAGGATCTATGCAGCAGGCATGCACATTTTTATCCAATGCTGCCTATAAATCCCGAAATATGGTACTTGCTGCGCGCTAACATTTTTGGAAACTAGGAGACAGTATTATAGGCTTGTTGGGTATCAGTTTCTTCAAAAAATTTATGTATGTTAAATGAAATCATTATTTAATTCTTAAAAAGTATTTGATTTATGCTACTGACAGTTAAACACGAAGTAGAGAAAGTAACTTTACCAAAAAAATTTAAAGGGTTGAAATTGGGTACTTTTACGACTACGACAAATTTCTCGGAAACTGTGGCTTGTCATAATAGCGAAGCTCGACTGTGCCTATTTTCGAATTTTTGCTCAGTTTCTTGGGTTTATCACGTCCTAGAATATCTGCTACCATTTTGTTCACGAAGTACTCACTTCTCAACATCGTGGAAATGCACTTTTTTTTGTCTGGTGAAAGGTTTTTGTGAAGTAGGTGAGCATTTGTGGGTTTTTAAACCTGTTCTCCAATTATGAATATGATGTTCGTATTCATCTAATATTTACTGAAATGTTTGACTGTTTTGTTTGTTTGCTTGGCATTATACGCCAAAGTAATTTTAGTATTGGCATTGTAGCTGCATGATAATGTTTTATTTAAAGTAGGTTGGGGCCTCACTGCAGCTGTTTTGTAAATTTAACATTAAACTTCAATCTCTCTGCACTCCAAACCAAAAGTATCCAACGTAAGATAGATGAGACACACAGGAAATAAAGAAGTCTGTAGAACTTATGTGACATAAAGGTGATTCAGTAAAGGAATGCAAATTCTTAGATGTATTCATTATTGATCAATTAAAAGATAAATACGTGCACATAACAATCAAAAATAGACTTGTCATCATTACAGTTTTTTTCGCAGATACATATAATACTGCAGACTGTGTGTGTGCGAGGTATAGTGACAGACCAGCCGGCAAACACACTGACAAAGAAGACACTGTTTGCCTTGCTTCTGTGTTACATTGACGGTCTAACTCACCAGGCGCATGCTGCAAGTGCATTCTAGCAGATGTTTGTTGAATTTTTATAGTCTTTTTTCAGCTACTGCTTAGTGATTGATGATAACAACTTATATTTATATTATTGCTGCAGCCTAACGAACACATTTTTAAATAACGCTTCTTACTTGCAATATTTTGAATTTTTTCATTTGATTTTTATAACTGCCAAATAATTACACACTCTGCAGTTAGCAAAATGTAAGTTCACAACTATAATACTGATTCTATTTTTATTTCCAACATATTATGTTAAAGTGATCACATTATTTTTGTGTGTATACAATACTAATAGAGAAAGGAATTCTTTATATTCATAGTTTTAATAATGTGTTTGAATAGTTTTTCTTTTTTGAAAAATTTAATGCATGTGTGACTGTTTGCAGGACTGTATGGTACGAGCTGCTGTGTGGGGAATGGCCATTCAAGTCACAGCCTCCAGAAGCCATCATCTGGCAGGTGGGGAAAGGCATGAAGCAGCCACTTGCCAACCTGCAGGCTTCCCGTGACGTAAAGGTAGGCACTCTGATAAATTCCATTGGCATCTGTATGGTAACAGTCGTGTTACATTCTGTGATGCCTTTAATTTGTGATTTTATTAGATAAGTTTGAACTACATAGAATATGAAGCTAATTTTCTAGTAAAAAGGTTTTAGGATATTTGTTGTTGATTTTCTGTAATTTGTTGTAGTTAGTTGCATAAGATCTGTGGAGAAAGTTTTGACATAATTTTTTACTAGGTAGCTCTCTTTTTGTTATATTTAAATCACTGATTGAGGTTGAGCAGCTGTAAAACACTAGCCTCACACTTGGAGGGTCCAGGTATGACACTTAGCTCAGGCCATCCAGATTTCGGTTTTCCAGGGTTTTTCGAAATCACTTCAGGCAAATGCTGTGAAGGGTTCTTAAACAGGCTCTGGCCAACTCGTACCCCCTTTCCCCCATACACATCTACCAAGGCCACATGCGGTTTGAAGGTACTAAAACCGAAACAAATAAATAAAATAATTGCATTCAACTTAATCATCTGCAGACAGATTTTCTGCTTAACTGCGGAATATTTTGAACAAAACTATTAAATTTTAAAATTGTTAGTAATAACTAACAAAATATAAACATTCACACACAGAATTAATCAAGGAAAAATAAAATAACATCTATATGTTTATTTGTTTGAAGTTTTTTTGATGTGATGAGCTCAGGATGGGCGTGAACTGTGAGCTGTGTTCCTGCGTGCTGCAATCACAGATTGCTTTCCCACGTATCAGCTTTGTCTCTCAGCTGAGAATGTTTTCATTAGTCTGTCCCATTCATTTTCAACCAAGTGACGTCTGTGAACTAAGTGTATCATAGTGTTAACATCACTACAGGTGCTACAAATAATTAAATAAACTCAAACTAGAAAGTTAGGTGCAACAACTATCAATTACTTTGGCATGGCTGAAACCATAGTTCAGGAGATTTGAACACAGTTTTGTGTGGATAAAAAATGAAAGGGGGTGGTGGAGAAATGCTTCAATTGATAGCAGGGAAATATTGGAAGATGTGCATAAGAGAGGTGGAAGGAGAAATGCCATACCTATGAAATCTTTTCATTTTTTATACTGGGAGAAATGCAAAAGGGAAGGTTTTTTTTTCACTGGGAGAAGTGAAAAAGGGAATGTTATGAGAGAGTAGAGACTTGTTCAGCTGCAACATGTGCGTGATGTACTGTTACACCCTTTCGGTTATTGATAAAGAAATAGAAAACAGTAGCTGAAGGGGTGTAACTACAAGTTACATTGAGGTCAAGATAATAAAATACCAACAGCAACCAAGGTGTAACCACGTTACTTTAAACAAAATTTGCTACCTTCATGATAAAGATTTATTGCGTGCTGGTAAACAGTGACATCACATAGAACAATTGTCTTTACAATTTACTAATTAGTAAATTGCCTTAAGAAGATAAAATAAAAAGGTATAAATTTAAAAAAAAAAAAAAAAAAAAAAAAAAAAAAAAAAAAAAAAAAAAAAAAAAAAAAAAAAAAAAAAAAAAAAAAAAAAAAAAAAAAAAAAAAAAAAAAAAAAAGGAACATTGGATTAAGTGCCAGTATTTTATATGAAACGTTATGAATTTGTTTACACAGTTTTTTAAATATTGAATGGGCACATTGAATTATACTACTGTAGTATTTCAGAAACAGGTCTCCTTACAAATAAACTTTAAGAGAAAAGTTTTAAATAAACAGTGATATACCGTACATACTCGTGAATAGTGTGCCCTCGTGTATAATGTGCACCATGATTTTTGCAACAAGTTCCAGGGAAAAAACTTTATGTGTCTTGCGAAAATGTAAAAAATCATGGGAGTAAAAAATCTTGAAGCAGCGTGAGGGAGGCTAGTACGGATTCGCTAGGGTGGAGGAGGAGGAGGGAAGGAACCGTGGCTAACAAAGAAAAGAGAGAGGGAAGATGACTCACAGCGGTTAGAGTGTGACATGCGGAGAGAAAAAGTGGGGGACGGAGGGAAGGGGGTGCTTATGTCGGCAGCTATCTATAGATAGCCTGCCAAGGTCATTAGCAGCCAGGCAGCCGGCTCACGTGTGCCTGGACAACACTCCCCTTTCCCACTCTTCCTCTGCTGTGTCCTGTCCGCTGCTTCCAGCATGCCTCCCACCTCCCCCCTCCCTCCCGGCCCTCCCATAAAACGAGATAATGTGCGATGACAGCAGAGCAAGCTGGCCTTTTTTACTTACTGTCCGACTCGCACTGAGAAGAAAGAAAGGCTCAGGAATTCGGCAGAGGGTGGCTACAAGTAGAGGACTGTAGGGCCCCAACCACCACCCTGCCTTGCCTTCCCTCTCCCAGGGGGGCGGGGAACAGTGTCTTCCGTTTTTATTCCTTTCCTAGGAAAGATGGTTATCACGAGACGTCAAAATTAACTTCTCATACTGCTTCCGCCCACCCACGAACTTTCCTACCATGGTAACAAAAAAAATGGGTTTTAGCAGCGTCAGTTACAGCAGAAAATAGGTGTGGAGGGGGTAGAGCAAAAGAAAAGGAAGTGTAGTAATGATGGAACCAGACGGTGAGAAACATCCACTCTCTGCCTCCCACGCTTGACGCCCGCCAGTTTACGACTCAGCCTTCTCTCCCCACCCCAGGTTTTTTTCTCGAGGCGGCTTTTTTTTTCTATTTTCCGTCTATAGTGCGCACCCCTGAATTTTTATTAGTTGTTTTGGAATAAAATTGTGCATTATACACAAGTAAATACGGTACATTTTATAGCCGTATAGCGTCAGTTTCTGTGTTGAATTCCAGCAGGCTAAAAATAAAATACAGATGATGCATTACCGTGGATTTAATCACTCCGCACTGTAGCATCCTCGAGACAAGATGCTATAGAGATTAAAGTCAGTGAAGTGCTACTTGTCAGTGTGCAGAAGTAAAGTCGGAAGACAACGCTGTGGCCAGTCCAGTGTGCCGACCCGACTGGGACTGGTGAATTTGGGAAATAGTACGACGGAAAACTTAGAAACTGGAAAACTTGATTGAAGGTGGAATAGATCTGTAACTATAACTAGAACCGTCTGTGAACTGAGGTAAAAATATGAAGAATTTAGTTACTGTTCGAAGTAAAAGGGAAATGTGCTCTCACTGTGGTAACACTTACCAAAGATGAGGGTGAGAAACACTACGTAAATAATAACATCTTGAAGCTAGTTGTAGGTACAGTAGTTAAATTTACTAACTAAATGTTCCAAAAAGGAAACTACAGTGCTACATCTATATATACAGAACACAAAAAATAGAGTAGCTCTAACGTAACTACATCCTAAACCGGAATGTAGTCTGTGTTATACATGTAAAACACACTCGTCCAGAAACACGTCTGGCGAGAATGAGGTAACAACATATAATGGCAGTAAATTAATGGCGCAGAAGTCCGCATAACAGGTACATGAGTTTACAAAAACGCTCGAGAAATAGCGCACAAGTGTCTAAATGGCCAAATCCAGCCGAGGTGACGGGGCCCAGTATAGATTAAATGTAAGAATTGACTACAGAAAGACTGAAAGAGGCACTTTCGGAGGAACAGAACGGGGTGGGGGATCGTACACGGTACAAACTTGGCGTGGGTACGTTTGTAGGATCGCTGTGTGACAAGCAGAAGTTACCATTACATTCGGCATGAAATACAGCTCCAGAGACAAGAAGCTGGTAGCGAGTACATCAGCAAGGCAGACCTGTATGCATGTAGGGTCAAAAAAATTTTTAATTTTTAAAAAGCTACAAATTGTTGATAAATGATAAGGCAATAAAATGAGAATATAGAAATAAAACGTTACTTTGATAATCTTGCCCTTTAACAAATGATTGAATGAAAATTAAATTTTACAACAATTAATTAAGGAAAAATTTTGTAACTGCATATTACACCTGCTGCGGCAGAATCTCATACAGAAGCTCAGGCGGGTCAGATAAAAATCACAGTGCACACTGCCACTTCACATTATGTACAGGACACATACTACCACAGTTTCCTGCAATGTAACTGTAAAACTTACAGTACGCATAGCAATATTGGAGAAGGAGATATAGAATGAGAAACTATAACTTTGCCCTTCACTGTCAGCATGGCTTTGAACTTTATCTGTGAATTTTCCGACTGCCCATAGAGAGAATAAGAGGGCAACAGGAAGAAGACCTTAAGGCCATGCTCTTTAATTTCTACTGTTTTTGCGATAATAATTATTTTTTAATGTGACAAGAGCAGATATCAAAAATCTGTCTGGCAGTTTTGTTTGAATTGAGTTTTGCCATGACAACTAACTTTTTCTAAGCAAGAAATTATACGTTTTCAACTAAAAAGTCAACTAACCAGAATTTTGTTAATTACATAATTAGCTTAAACCACATTATTTAATGTCTTGTAAAAATCAGCCGACATGGAGAAGATGATTTTAAACAAAACTGCCAGAGGACAGATTTTTTATATCTGCTCTCGTTTAGGCGTAAAAAATTAAGTTCGCTAGAAAAGTATCAACTAGAGGGAATGGCCTTAGAACCCTGTACAGCTGGGCCTCGATGCTGCGTCTGATGTACGGAAACAGGCAGACGATAAGAACTACTCTATCGAGTTGATTGACTAAGATTTTTGTCAGTGCTTCCGTGTATCGTTCGTCTTCGTGGTATCCATCAAGGGGGAACTATGAATATTGATAGAATAATTGCTTCACATGCCACACCATCATAGACACGATGAGCCAGGCACCCTGTAGGTGTGCAACACTGCCTCACTGCCAGTTAGCTAGTTTGGGACATGGTCTAAAGTTCAGCGGGGAAACTATAAATGAGGTAAGGTATCTGACACTGACAGGGGGGACCCAACCCTGGGTGATAAGTGTGGTAGTTGCAGCAATGGCAACGAGCACCAAGAGTACCAGGATGGCTACCTAAGATCACAAATTGCGAACCATTCTCCTTCTTACTTGTAAACATTTTGGTGTGGTGAGATCACTACGACTGCTTTGAGGGTTGTTGAGTAGGTAACACAACAGTTGCAGTGCATCATGCAATTCTGGTACATGGTTCCCACTTTTTTAAGCTAAAAAATTTCAAGCACTTTCGAGGAAATTTTCCTTAAATTGCAAGGACCCTGAAAAAAATATATTGTTTTTTTCTTTTTCGAAAAGTCAGTACCAGTAAAGCATGTATTATTTATTCATGCTTCACACATTAATTAAACTCAGTAAAGTAAGAGCTAATAAAATAAACGGCAGTCATCACCATTTAATGAGTACCTACACAATTATAACAAATTGGTCCAGAATTACGTATAATCAAAGAGTTACTAACAAAGTCATCAACTGACAATTACAACCTTGAAAGTCATGTGAAGTAACCTTTCTTGTGCTTCAGATATTTCTTGAATCTTTCTTTCAAAATTTTTTTTTTGCAGTCTTCCTAAAACTATTTGACTAAATGATCAGATTTAAATTTTCTGTTTTTTTCTGCTTGTTCAGCCAGGTCATCAGCAGATTTCATAAGACTGTCAATTGAATGTAGAAGTTGAAGCTTCTTGTTTCTCCATGCTTCCAATTCTTTGCTTAACTCAAGACTTTGTTTCTTTTCCTCCGTACTAATTTTCTTCTTACATTCTTCTTGTAAGTACGACATACAGTATACTTCTGTCGAGTTCAAGCATGTAACCTCAATTCTTTGTTTAGGCACACATTTTTGATAGGTACCACCACAGTATTTTACCTCTTCAATTATTAACTTCTTTGCTACATATGACACTTCTTCCAGATTTTCTACTTCCAGATGGCAATTTACAGAAAATCCTTGTTCGACAGCTGCTTGCCCATGTGAGAAAATTAAAAGCATTTTTACAACTGGCCACAATTTTTCATACTTTTTCGTATCACTAAGGTATGTGCAAAGAAAAATATCAATCTTAGAGACAGCAGGGTCGAAATCACTGAATACGGTTCGTTTCCTTGTGCACTTGTCAGGAATTCTTGACATTCACGTAAAATTTCATCACAAGTTTTTTGGCATTGACAAGAATCAAAAGACATTGTTTCATTTCTTATAGCAGCTGTTGCTATTAGTTACTATGAATCTAGGATCAAGACATGAAAGGCTTCGAACATAGGCATATTTAATAGGGGTCTTGCCAACTAGGTTTTCAACAATAAAGAAAATGAAATTTTGCATTTTATGTCTTGAGTTCAAGGACCTCTCTTTCTGGAACTCCATTTTTTCGAACCAGTTCATTTATCAGCCTATATCCAATGAACCCGAAGCTTACTTTGCTTGAACTCAACACACATTTTTTTATCTTTGAAGTCAAAAAATGAAACATGGTATGGCGTTGACATTTTTAAAATGTACTCATGCTTCAGGACACTGAAATTCTGTAAGCAACTAACAACAATATTTCTTAAGTTTTCAGCTAGGAAAGGTAAGAGTGGTGCATCGTTTTGATATTTTATAAGAAAAGGTTGCAACAGGACAAAATACAGAAAAATGTTCAATTTCACAGGTATCAGCATATCTTTATATGCTTCCTGAATGATGTAGAATGACTTACACTTTACAATGTCCTTTTTCAACTTCTGGGACATAGTTCTTCAAATCATCAAATATTTCAACCAAACGAAGTTTGCAGAACTTACAGGGGAGTTTTTTGTTTAGAGAAACGTTCAAATAATCTTCTCTGTGGGCTGGAGAATCTCTGAATAACCAATAAATGCTTACCAAAAAACTATCAAGGTCCCAAGATGTTGACCAATTACTATGTTTAAAACAATTATGTAAGGTGTGTAGTGTGCAACTGCCTACATCTATTAGGGTGCAGCCATAATCATGTTTCAATTCAGCTTGCAGAAGATTAAACAGCTTCCAGTTGACAGCTGGATCACCCATTGGTAAGTTGAGAAGTTTAGCAAGATTTAATACTACTGTTGCTTCACGTAAGATTGACAGAGTAATGTCTCCACTGGAATGGCCCATAAAAACAGATGTGAAGTATCTTGTAGCTATATCATTGCTGTTCGAGTCCCAAAATCTGATGTGTACATCAAATTGTTTCTTTTGGGTCGAAAGGTTTAAACTCTCGTCGAATAACAAACAAAAGTGTTCCAATTCACCAGCACACTTGAAAAGAGCTGCTTTGAAGTGAGGTGCAATTCCAAAGCATAATATGTATGCACACTTGGTTGCCTTACACGAAAACTGTTTTGCAATATTGCTATCAGGGAACATATTCTTGAATAGTTCTGGTAGGCTCTCACAAGAGTGAAGCGAGTAATGATTGGTTTATACATTTCAAAGCCCATCTTATCTTGGCATCCATAACATCAGAAGAATTAAAATGTGAAAATGACTATTTTGCTCTCTTCTGATTTAAACTTCACTGTGCTAGATTTGCCAACACTAATTTTCATTCAGTGCTAAGCATGTAATATTTATTTATTTATGGAAAGTTGAAAGTCGTGCCCAGCTGCATTGCTTATGAGAAAATTATGGTACTTCATCATAGCATTTCCAAATTTTTCAAGCATTTTCAAGCTCATAAAAATTTTTTCAAGCACTTTCAAGGACCCTTAAATTCCTACAACTTATCAAGTACTTTTCAAGGACTTTGAAGGAGAGTGTGAACCCTGTGGTATGTTGCAGCAAGATGCGTAACATTTTTGCTCAATTTTGTTCAAATATAAGTGAATACCAGGAGAAACTGATTATTAACTAGTTACAGTAGACTCCCGATTATCCGCGTGCGGATTATACACGCAATATACTTTACTTTTTAAGAAAAGTAAAAAAAATTTTTCAAACCACATCATGTTGACCAACGTGTTATGCCCGGGACTGTATTTTGAAAGGCTTGAAGAGGATTTAAGTATTTTCCAGTAAACAAAACAATCAGATAAGCACATGAATGGATTAACGAGGTTGTCCTGCTCCTGGCTAGCAGGAATGGATTAAAGAGACATTTTCCTTGGATAAATAAGATGTCCGTGATGTTATTTGGTACGTGTGGTTTTAGATTATTGATGCATACCTCCAAATCATTAATAGTAATAATCTAGGTTCTACTGTATTAAATTGCTGTCTTATTGCAGGAATTTATTTAATTTTTTTCTTTCTACTGAGGTCTAAGAAAGGGTAAACGTGCGCGATTTTGGATTATCCGAGGCATCGGCCCCCTCCATTAGTGCGGATAATCTGGAGTTGACTGTACTTTGCCCTTTATTTTACATGGTAAATACTACAACAATGAATTCAAAAACTACACACATCCTTACATGTCCACATTCCGTCAGTACTCATCATCATCCGAAGCTACTTTCAGCCTGTGGCCAGGTCAGTCTGGGAAAACACCTCCGTTGTGTCCTTGTCCTCTCACCACTCGTCCTCCTTTCTTGTCATTTTCCATCCATCAGGCGTTTACCTTTACTAACTCAAGTAGTTGTGAATTTTAGTTGCTGGCGTACTGGACTGATTTTACCAGTGTCTGTTTACATCAGAGACTACTTTTGCTCACTGAAACGTAAGCTGATTGATACTAAACAGCGAATGTCATGGTGACATTTTTACGTTTCAGTAAATGAATGGTGAACAATTGTAATTTATGTCATTGTGATTGTATTTTTCCAGGACATTCTGATGCTGTGTTGGTCGTACCGTGCTAGCGATAGGCCGGAATTCACGCCTCTCCTGAAGGCCCTCGAGAGGCTTCCCAAAAAGAGGCTAGCACGCAGCCCTTCTCACCCCATACACCTGTCACGCTCTGCCGAGTCAGTCTTCTAGCTGTCGCTGGTCCAGTCACGCTACTCTGCTTGCCTCTCCAACTCCACTCAGCATGTGCAGATATAGTCGAGCTGCAGTTTCTCAAGAGTGGTGTTGGTGAACGCAACTTGCTCAACCACTTACTGTACTCGTTATTGCTTGGTCAAACTAGTCGAGAAACTTCGTCAGCAGTTGCCGACTCATTTCTGTGGTATAAAAAAGCTTTTGAATGTTTTCTTAGCTGTTCGTGACTTATCTGTTCTGCATTTTTTTGTGCTCAGCCAAAATATTTATTTTATTTTGTGACTTCTTTCCATTAGCAGTCTCGTACGTTATTTGCAATACTGTTTACTGCATGCATCCTTAGACATGATTATGTCTGGGGCATGCATGCACCAATGTTCAGTAGAACATAGCATGATCTCATATGTAAATTGTCTGTTGTACTGTGGTCGTTATACCACGGTTGTTTTGTACATATTATATATGATATGTATGTTAATATTGTAATGAAATGTTGTTGTGTCAGACCTTAATGGTGGCATGGTTTGCCCTCTCAAACCAGGCTTCCTTATATCCGTATGCCTCTTGAAAATTTTTTACTATATTGTGCAATACTATCATTTGATTTCTTGCAGTGTGGCCACAAAATACTGGAAAATGAAATTTCCCCAACTTTCATGCATTTTCCCAGACTATTAACACAAAATTCCTAGACTATCTGATTGTGTGAAATTCATATGCGCTAATAACCAATTTGTCTTATGAAATGTTTCATAGTTGAAACTTTGCAAACATTCCCAATCACATAGCACAACCTTCTGTATTCTTTTGTTATAAATAATGCTACCATTGATGCTGAAGTAAACTGTAATCAAGTTTGCCACTGCATGTTATTGACATTACACAGTTAACTGTAGAGGCAGTAGCCGTAAGTGGTCAGATCACATGTCTCCCACAACTGCAATCAGGATGTAATCCTGGCAGGGTGCGGTCAGTTCGAATTTTTCCACTTTGAAATAGTGTCAGACAATGATGTTGGTTGCTAGTTTTCTAGCAATCTCCAGTTTCACCCACCCTTGCATCTGGTGCTGTTCCATACACATCATTCACCCTCTATCAGTTCTCAAGACTTATAGTCGTTATGAGCCATCTAAATCTCTCCACTCAGTTAATTGTAGTTTGCTATTTCTCATAAATGCCTTTGAGATACCGACAAAGTAAACTAAATTTGTATATGCATGTTTTATTTCAACTTGAGTCACATTTATGATACATGCATCCAGAAGAAGTTACTTAACTAAAGCAATGAAATATTTCCTTTATGATATCACAAACACTTAACTATTTGGTTGACACTACAGATCCTACCGTTATATTTTTCAGTGTATAATACTCTTATATGTGAAACTTTTTCCTGACCTCTCACAAAATACCCTGACTGTTTCCTGTTTTCCAGGTCTGTGGCCACCTTGTCTTGACCCTAAAAAATTTGTGGTCTTAAAATGTTTGTATTTTTATGTTTGTGCTTGCAGATGTTTCCTATGTATGAAATACAAATTTTAATAATCAAATTTATCACAGCTGAAAGAGATCATCAAGTATGATGTATTCAGGTAGTTTTTACTCCACTCGTGTTTGTGTGAAAAAATTTCTCGTGTCCATTGATAACATATTGTTGAAATTTAAAACAGTAACTTGGGTAAACTGAGTAGCATTATACCAGTATTTATAGGGTTACTTGGCTGCTTGTGCCACACTAAAATGTGACATGTTTCAGGTATTGCACTCTGGTAAAATTAATGTTTTTATTTGGGCATAGCTTAAATATTCATGTTTACCTATTGTAATAATGTGATATGGTTACCTTCCGTCTCGAAGGGTGATTTTGAACCAAATGAAGCTCTTTTTAGTCAAAGTAAAGATTATTAGTGTATGATAGTTGTTCATTTACTCGATTGATATTTGTCTACTCATTCAAGCTTCTCGAAATGACCAACCATTGGTGGATGCTGTGGTGAGGAGTGTAGAAAGCCTTTGGCATTGTGAATGCAGTAATCTATTTGAAAGCCATTCTGGTAAAGAAGAACATTCTAATTAAAATAAGGGCTGTGTTTGTTGTTAAAAGAAGGCGTTTCAGATTTTTCTTTCGATACATCTGTAACATGCTAACTGTATTCATACAGTCAATTTGTGGGAACTGTTGAAATTATTTCAGTGGTCTTTCTTTTTGTACTACCCTAACTGTCAAAAATACTTGCAGTCTTGTACTGTAATTGCAACATGTTTTTGTATGCTATACTGTTGGCAATGATATATTTTATTTTGAACAATTTTCATTTTGTTTAACTATCTTTGTTTTCCGTATACCTTGCATTTGTTGTTCATTAAAGCATTACAGTAAATTATGTATACATCATTGTTGGAGTTTAGTAACGTTTGTCATTTATAATATTTAAAAAATGGCAGGTTTTAAATCTACAGTAGAACCCCGATTTAACAAAATGCCACAGGACCAGAAAATGTTTACTCTAAATCTCTTGTTTGTTAAATCTGACATAAAATCCTCCCCCTACTCCAAAAAAAGTTAAATCCTCGGGCATGTTTTGTCAGAAATGAAGGTAATTTTTAAAAAAAGTCTGATAGCCCATGACAATAACATTCCGCAGTTACCATCAATAGGTAAGCCACAGCCTTAGAAAAAAATTCTGCGAAAAAACTGTAAAAACTTCCAGTGGAAAATTCGTTGAGAGGTAGACCACCTACGCACGTCATCAAAACGTGAGAAGTGATGATAAACACTCCGAGTCATCATTCTTTCCATCTCCCTCCCACTCCACCAAAAAAATTTGGGAAATTTCCATGAAAAATATTGGGGGAAAAAAAAAATTGCAATGGAAACTGAAGTAAAATTTTGCGAGATAACGATAAAATAATAAATAAATATGCACAGCGGCGGTCATTGTAACTTACAGGTCGACGCGGTTGTGCAACAAACTGGTTAAAGCTCGGTAAAAATACTTTGCATGCTAGCGGTTTTTAGCATCGAAGAAACATATTCTTTACGTTAATAAATTTGTTGTAGAAAGTCTGCATAAATAATATAATACATTTTTTTATAAATACGGTGGTTTTATCACAGGACGTGACAGAAAATAATAACGTTTGACACCACTGCATTCTATCGGTAAAAGAATTAATCAGTAGAGCACGCTGCATGGTAGAGCATTCTGACGGAGACGCAAAGCATTATCTGTAAATTAGCACCTGTGTTGTCCGCTGCCGCGCTGTGTGGGCTGGGTACCTAGATGTTCGTTCACTCACCAGCCGTCAGGATGAGGGTCTAGGTGTGCGCTTGTTACACAGCAGGGCAACATATCATCGCTCGCTAGGCCGCCCACGTTCAGCTTAAACTCAAGGGTGCTCCCGCAGCCAAAGTTTTCAACGAATTAAAAAATTTTTTTTTGTTTGTTTCTTTCTTTCTCAATGGAAGGTTTAAGACTATCTACGGAGAAAAAAATAATATACTGAGGCCAGTAGAAATATTTTTAATAGACTTACACTAAAATGTATATTTTATTTTATCAAAGTTACTTAGTTATTTCATACATTTTTGATGGTTCCTAAAACTCCTTTCGTTAAATTGCAGTTTTCGTTATTCCCGAGTTCGTTAACTTGGGGTTCTACTGTAGTTGCTACTGGAAAGTTGATTAAATGGAGTGAGTGCCATGTTCATTTCCTGCATTTACATCATCAAATGTTATATTGGTCTTTTTTTTTTTTTTAGTTTTGTACTTGGTGTGGTGGTGTTTTAAAGGCTCTGCATCTGTTGCCACATTTATTTTTTTTTTTGTGACATTCTGATGAGAAAATGTGAAATTTGTGATTATAGCTTAAATTATATTTACCTTGTACTACTGTACAAATATCACAATTGAACTTTAAACCTATATTTAGGCTGCAATTAGTCCAGCAGTTTATATATATATATATACACACACACACACGGGCGCACACGCGCACGTGCACGCGCGCGCACACACACACACACACAGAGTGTGCGGAAAAATTACACGTCTTAAATGTAGGGGTGGCTTGGAGGTACTAAAACAAGTATTTTGAAGATAGGAACCATGGGTCTCCGACTTACCGTTATGTTGTTACACGCGTCCGAAGTTACGCGTCATGAATTGCCTACTTCAAGGCGCGCCTTTGTTTACATCTGAACCAGTGCAGTGAGCCATCAACACCTGTGCTTTCTTGCCTATTTTTGACGTGTGAATTAACATAAAGTACGCAGAAAAATCAAAAAAGCACAAAAACAAAATGTTTTACCCGGGATGGTGTTTGTATTATAAAAAGACAAAAGTTTACAATAAATGTTCAAAGTTCTTCCACCGACATTCCGGCAATGTTCACATTGACGTAACATTGATTGGCAAACACGTTCGAACACACCAGTCATGTCTCTAATTTGGTGTACTGCTTCCACGATTCGCGCTACTAAATCTTCCTCGCTTTCAAAAGGGGTCGCGTAATCAAAGTCTTTGATAAATCCCCACAAGAAAAAATCAAGGTGCGTTAAGTCAGGGGACCGTAGGGGCCACCTCACCGGTCCACCCCTGCTTATCCACCTGTCACCAAAGTCTTCTGTAAGATGAGCACGCACTGCCAATGTAAAATGGGCAGGACAACCATCGTGCTGAAACCACATTTCACGACGCACATTTAACGGCACTTCTTTCAAAAGTTCTGGTAGCACCTCTTGCAGAAAAATTAAGTAGTTCGCACAGTTAATCCTTGGTGGGAGAATGTAAGGCCCAATTAATTGATTGTACACTATTCCAGCCCACAAGTTGACAGTACAACGTTCCTGGTGTCCACGGGTGTGCGTACCATGAGGATTTTCGTTGTCCCACAAATGATTATTATTGTTTTGTGATTAAAAATTCCCTCTCGAGTGAATGACGCCTCATCCGTAAACAAGACCAGAGATGGAAATCTTGGATTTGGGGCTCTCTGTCCTAAAAACCAGTTAGAAAAGTGACTCCGAAGAGGGTAGTCATTTGCACGCAATGCCTGCACTTTTTGAAGACGGTATGGATGCAGACTGTTTTAGTGTAAAACATTCCGAACTAGGTGTCGATCAACTCCCATTTCATGAGCAACTTTCCTTGTGCTGGTCGTCGACGTTTCTTCAAATTCAGGAAGTATTTGTTCGTCAAATTCGGGAGTACGAACTCATCTGGGTGCTACGACGTTGTGTCGTGTCCCGACAATTGATCCGGTGTATCGCAAACGCTGGTCATTATTCGTGAACATTTGTCTGCTCGGAAGTCTTCTGTTTGGGAATTGTTGTTGATACATCCTACGCTCCTCCGCTGCGTTGCAGCGAGCTGCACCATACGCTTACTGCATGTCGGCCAGCTCAGCAAAAGTGAATCCGTTCCTACCCATGGTAGCACTCAGGTGGGTTTTCGTTAGATGCACAAACACATGATAAACAAGCACTCAAAACAATGAATCAACGTTGCACGAAGACTAAACCAAATGAACCACGTTAAACTGTCCACTAACTCACACACCATCCATTTAATCACATAACCGTCCACTTCAAAATGAAAGTTAACTGTCACATCCGGCACTGCTAACAATGCAAACAGACAAAAACTGTGACCCGACCTAATCCAAACTCACACCAGCTGCTCTACCTGCTTAGACTTCTTACGGAAGCGGGAAGAGTGATGGAGCGTGGTCAGTGGCCAGCAGCAGCGCGGGAGCATGGGCGCGGCACTTCACGAAAGCACAGGTGTTGACGGCTCACAGCGCTAGCTCAGATGTAAACAAAGGCGCGCCTTGAAGTAGGCAATCCGTGATGCGTAACTTCGGACACGTGTAACAACTTAACGGTAAGTCGGAGACCCATGGTTCCTATCTTCAAAATACTTGTTTTAGTACCCTCAAGGCACCCTTACATTTAAGACGTGTAATTTTTCCGCATCCTGTATACATTATTAATTTTCTGAACTGATTGCATGTCTAAATATACGTTAAAAGTTCAACGGTGCTTGTACTGTAATGTAAATAGGATTCACACTATATAATTGACAAATTTGCAGTTTTTCCCTCAGAATTTCATAAAAGCGAATAACAAAATAATTCAATAATGCTACTCATGCAGAGCCTTAAGGATTTATCTTTGTGACATAGCAGCTATACTCACAGTCAAAAGAACAACAATTAGCCTAAGCAATTATTTTTTTTAATAATCTTAAAAACATAAAGTTAAATTTTTTTACTTCCAAATTGTTATTTTAGTGTATGTCAACTCTTTAGCAACATTGTGGTACATGTGGAATAAGTAATTTTGGCATCATCGTATGTTATGTAATTTTGTTTCTGTTTTACCGTCATGATTTCTTGAGCAGCTAGAGACAAAATTATTACTAAAGAAAATTGCCACAAAACACATACTTGTAATACTTTGCTCACACATAATTTTGTTTTGCTAGAATAAAACAATTTCATTTGTTCATTGTAGTTTTAAGAAGTGCTTAATGAAACCTTGTAATAGAATTTTAGCCACATGAGTTGCCACCACATTTTGTGCAACTGTATAGCAAGTAGTCAACAGTAACTGGATTAAATTTTGATAAATGATAATCACATTGTACATTTTTAAAAATATCTTAAAGTAATGTCTCAGTTTTTTATCACTGCTCATATTTGTAAAAAGTGTATCCTAATGAACAGTGTCGATGCCAAATTCATAACTTGCTTGTTCGAGGTTGTAGCAGTGCATGTGACTGCAAGTTTTCCTCTGGTCGTAATCAAAACTGTGTTGTCGCCTGGTATAGTCAGGTTTCTGTTGAATCGAGAAGTTTACACTAGTCAACTTTCTCATAGACCTCACACACTGCTTTTATTAGAATTTGCTAGTTTTTTGTGGTATTTGTTGTTCATTTGTGATTGCCATGTTTTATTTTTGTTATTTTTATTAAAAGGTACAAGCAATAGTTGTGTAGCTGTGTCCTTTAAACAGTATGTTATTTATTGGATATTGTAAATATTGTTGTTACATGATATTAAAGAAATTGTGTCCGATATTTCCTGAATGTAATTTTTTACTATCTTTTATCCTTCTGAGGCATAAAGGATTTTTAAATAGGATCTCAAATTAGATTCCTCGGTACACCAAATTGTATTTAGTTACAAGAAACTAGTGTCTGACTTCATTTATTTCAGAGTCTAAAATGCTTAGTGCAAAAAAAATTAGGTTCTGTTTCACCACAGAGCATTACAAGTCACTGCAAATTACAAATTATTACTTACACTTCTTACGTGTATAAGAGAATGTGCTTATTAAAGTTGAATTCGCAATTACGGCAAGACATGGTTTTTGAGGAATTTGTCATAGTTATGTTGTCGTAGTTGCAGAAATATCTGATTTTGACGCCTCAAAAATAAAGTGTTTTGTTAAAGTGCATTTTTTTTCTAAGTTCGTGTTTAACTGTCCCTGGCATAAAACAGACACTTCCTAAAAATTGAATAGTGATTACCTTTAATAGATGGAATTTTCGTGAAGAAATTTAGGATTTTGGTGTGTATAGGCAGCGTTGCATAACACGAGCACACCTAGAGATCTTTCCTCATGACTTGTATGAAACATCTTAGAAGCTAGGTAAGCACTTACCAGTCTACACAGCGTGGTGGCGGACAGCAAGGGAACTGTGATGGAGACAGTGTCTCATTGACCCGTCAGAATATGCCATTGTGCAGCGAGCAGGATACTTTAGCATGCACCATAAAATAAAAATATGTTACTGAAATATAAGGATATCTGGCCAGCACAAAAAAAAAGAGAGTTAAGTGAATATCATGTAAATTTTGGTGTAGTACACTGTACGTAGTACCAGTTTTGACAAGTGTAGTGTACCATACTATAATTTTTAGCATGCGTACTCTATTTGTTACATACAGTGAACTCCCTATTTAACGATCCTTCACTGTTCCCGGAAATAGTGTCGTTATTTCGGAGGGGTCGTTATTAGAATTTTGACAAATTTTCGGTGATCCCCGACCTATAAAATGTTAACATATAACATTTTTTAAAATTGAATCTGCGTTCACTCATCTTTGGCGCAAAAATGACGTGTTTTCATAAAATTATACACGTTTATTTTGAAAAGCAAACACGTTACTTTGAAGAGTATGCCATTGAAGTGGATCTACGACCTTTGCTTAGTTCAATATAAATCATAAACGTTGCAGATAACATAAATTCCTGCACCCGCAACGTCCATTTTGGGATGTTATTTTCAAGAATGCTGCAGTAAAGTTTATTGAAATGGTAATATTTTTCAGTAGAGTGAAGTATTTTGAATAAATAGATACACTGGAAGCGGATATATGACCTTTCTTTGGCTCAAAATAAAGCAAAAACGTCGCCGGCAATATAGATTCTTGCGCCCGCAACGACAGTTTTTGGAAGTTATTTGCAAGAATGCCGCAATTAAGTTTATCGAAATAGTAATATTTTCCAATAGAGTGAAGTATTTTGAACAAATAGATCCACTGGAAGCTTATATGACCTTCCTGTCTCAAAATTAAGCAAAAACGTCACAGGCAATATATATTCTTGCGGCCGTAACTGCTGTTTTTGGAAGTTACAGTAGAATCCCGTAATAGCGAACACGAAAATAGCGAAAACGGTTATAGCTAAGTCTTTTTGAGGAACCGTCAAAAAATCTCACAAAAAAAAAAAAATGTCATGAAAAATGTGAATTTTATGAGTAGAAACGTGTATGGTGAGTCGTGTGAAGCAGGTTTGTGGCGATGTACGTGAGCATGTAGGTATTTGTTATCTTGATAGCCGGATGTACCCCTCGCGCCGACCCGTCTGGCCTAGGCCTCTCCCCCCCCTCTCCAGTACGTTGGCACTGTCACGTGAGTTATACTTCTGCCTGGACATCTCGCTTCCCTCCCCAAACTCAGTGCGCGTCGTTCTAAAAATAGAATTGCGCCCTTTATTTCCCCGGCCGTTTTTCAACCCAGGTGACCGTTGGCTACGTTTCCGTAGTTAATCATCGTGCTTTCAACCGTGTGTAGTTTCACATATAACTTGCTTTTCTGATTGTATTTATTGATTACAATTTTGCATTTTGATATGCGTGCAGTCGGCGGCGGCGTGGCCAGGGGCGCATCAGGCCGCTGCTGTGTCGCTTGGGTCTAGATCCTGTGTATGGTTAACAAGAAGAGGGTTGCTCGGACACTCGTACAAATGAGCGAGTTCAATAAGAATACATGTCTCTCCCTCCGTCAACCTGATAAAAAGACGAAGGTTCCGATGCCAGACACTGTTGTCAAGCGCTCCGAAAAAGCTTCCGCTCAGCTCAGGTGACGACACTGCTATTTGGAACAAGAACTGCGTGTTCTGACTGAATAACGGCAGACATATGCTGTTTCTTCACTAAGAATAATTGCCGCCGGCTGTGCTATACCTGTCACACACACACCAAGCATACAAAAGAAATGCCTCTGGGAGATACGACAGCCCTGTCTCTTTCCCTCACACATGCACCCACATAACTACTCGTGCTTATCCCTGCTTAGCTTGCTGCAGCTCATATTTTACTCCGTAGACCTTCAGCTTCTTGAGATAAGCAGCAAGGACGGCAGATGAGAGGACGCATCCTGTGATAGTGCATTTGCTGTTCTGATTCACCTTTATGCTCACACAGTCGGCCGTACATGTTATCTTTTAGTTTAATGGCAATTTCAACCTTTACTGTACACTAATTTTAAATTATAACTAAACACATTAAACGTCCCATAAACTTGAGCGAGAAGCAATAAATCCTTGTGGGCTGGCTGTTGCATTGTTAAAGTATCGTACACACCGTCAGGAATAGCGTCGGAACAAGAGTAAGTCACATGTTTTTTTGTCTTGGAACAAGTCTGTCTGGACAGCTGAAGGGGAAGAAAGAAAAATAAAAGCAAAAAAAAAAAAAATCACGGGTGATGGGCCGTGTGTGAAAACAAGCATGTCTAGCTTTTCAACGAACTGTCTATCTAGATTTAGTAGTGCTCACGAAGGTCAGACATGTTTTCTGTCGGCACAGTGCCGGAATAAAATCACAAACTTGTGACCTTGCTCAGTCAGTGTCTACACGTGCGCCCACTTCTGTTACTACTAATTGGCTTCGAACTTAACTTCGTGCCACTGCTAAACACAGTTCATGACTAATGCGCGAAAATAAAGCAACTACCATGTTGGTGTCACTTATTTTTGCTAGCAAATACACTAGCATTACCTGGCCAATGGACAAGTGAACTATTACATTCACCTGTCCAAGCTGATTTTTATATCTCGGGCATGCGCACAAATTATTAGACGCGTGCCACAGTGTGAAAGGGCACACAGAATTATCATCTGCGCATTCATGCTAAAATAAATAAATAAATTGCTACACTCGTCAAACTGATTAAATTGGTCTGCAGCGGCCGGCAGTGTAATCATGTTGACTGCCGGTGCGTACACTCTTGCTGCGCCCGCACGGGCGAGACACAGTTGAGGCGGTTCAGCGATTGATTGCCATACTTATATGACGCGGTGGAGTTTTTAGCCAGTTTTGAATTAGCGAATAGTTGCACCCATACTTGTTGGGTATCATTGTAACCAGCGCATACTTACCTGTTAAAATAAACCTATACTTCCTTAAAATAATGTACTATTTTGTAATTAAATAATATTAATTTTTGGATTTAGGGGTCAGAATCGGCCAAATTCGGCTATAGCGAAGACACTGATATAGCGAAGTTCAAACCCAGAACCGTGACATTTCGCTATAACAAAACTCTACTGTATTTGCAAGAATACCACAGTAAAGTTTATTGAAATAGGAATATTTTTCAATAGAATGACGCATTTTGAGTAAATGTATATTCTGGAAGTGCATATACAACCTTTCTGTATCTCAACATCAAACATGAATTCATGATAACGAAACATGAATATCGCTGGCAACGTAAATTAAGTGCCAGCAATTTCGGTGTTTCGGTACTATTTACAGGGTACTATCGCATTGTTGTTGATTGAAATTGTAATTTGCTTAAATAGACACATACATAGTGTCATGGATGACATCTAAGACTTTTCTTCGACACATTAGGCACAAACTTTGCCGGCAACTGTAAATCTAGCTGGCATAACATACGTTTAGATAAAGCTGTTTGCATCCTGGGAACGTGTCTATGTTTACATTACAGCAGCGTGCGACCATACACGCGTGTATGATAATTTTTGTGCACAAGGACCTATCTGGAAACTTGGTTAGTTAAAACACAACATACACAATGTGTCTAGCCTGTGTGACTTGTGCCACTTTTGACCTCTATCTAGTCACAGCTCCTGACGCTCGCTCACTCAGCAGATAGGACGTGGTGATAACACTACTAAAGGCCATTCGGAATAAAGTGAGCACTAAAGATTTAACCTTTGAAAAAAATCACTAGCTGTTACTGCATATAAGCCAACATTAACAACAGTTACATTTTTGTTTGTACGGTTGGTAGCGAATAACTGCATGTAGTCCCGTGTATTTTCTTATTTGAATACAGCATTAGTGAAACAACATCAATTGCAAATGACCTCTCTGAATTAAATATACTTTAAAATATTTATTTAAGTTCGTACTGACATACCTACTGACTGTATAATTTAATTTAATTAGCGGCAGTACAAAGCGACGCAACCGAGTCAATTATCGTTGGCACACGCCGCTATTGCTTCGCGCCGCAGAGATAGTTTTAAATTTCACCGACAGATGGCATCAGAGTTAGGTTTTCGCCGCATTG
The DNA here is from genome assembly GCA_003012365.1 of Medauroidea extradentata. NCBI lineage: Eukaryota > Metazoa > Arthropoda > Insecta > Phasmatodea > Phasmatidae > Medauroidea > Medauroidea extradentata. The sequence goes on from PNEQ01033015.1 coordinate 49,515, forward strand.
CGTCATTCCGTTTGTTTTTCCGTTGTGTAATGAATATGGGTTTCTGATAAACACATTCAACGTCGTCGTTCATTGCAGAATGTTGAACGGAATTTTAATTCTTGAGTTGCGTGTGTCGTGTGTTTTTTTAGTGACGGTTTTAATTTAAAAGTTTGAATATACTGTGCATGGATTTACGACAATCGTAATGGTAATTAATAGCGCCGTTAGAGTAGACGCAGAGAAACCAGTGTTATAAGACATTAACTCGCATGTATTTATAACTAAGATTACTACTGAGTATAGCATGTATTCAGCCCCCGTGCATTTAATGAGTACATATTGTAGCTAAAATTTATCGGAGCACTGTAACGTAAATATAAACATTGTACAAGACTATGTAAATAAAAGCACGTGGCAATGTTGATGTTTACATGTAGCGGAAAGATATAAACAGGCAGAAAATAGAAATTAATCAGGGCTTTTTTTAGTGTTCACTTTATTCCGAATCACCTTTACTGTCTTTGTTTTGCAGTTCTTTCACTTCTCTAGCTCAGCTGGCTGTGTGAAAACAATCTGCTTGACGTCAGGCCTCCTGGACCGACACGTAGTTAGGGTTTGGAGAAGTTACAGAGGTCTCCTGACCTACTGCAAGCACTCTGATCTTCCTCTGCATCACTGTAGCTTATCCTGAAGAAACTGACTCTTCCAAACAATACTCCTGATTTATTTAAGTGAGGTTTACATCCACATCTGCATTATTTATATCCGCTATTGTGAACCTGGTTTACTGAAAAAAGTCATTATAAGTACGCAGCACAAGCCACGAGAATAGAAAAAAAAATTAAGAAACAAAGTTGCACTTACGGCCTACAAGTATGGACGGAAATATTTAGTTGGAGAGTCCAGAAAATATGTCCGAAAACTAATTACGGTAAATAAAAAATTTAGCTTTGGTGCTGTCCATACTCATGAAGTTCATCACACACAAATTAAATCTTGAAGAATTGTTGCCGCAGCTCCCTGACACGACTGCACTCACATGTGTCTAGAATATTTCTGAAAAAATGCACTACATTATTAAACTTGGGCCGTAGCCCCGCACGTGACTACTCTCGTCAGTGTATTGATTATTAACGCAAATGTACTACGTTATTGAAAAAATTGGGCCGTAGCCCCGCAACACGACCACACTCTATGTTTATTGTATTACTGCAAATGGCGGAGGCAAAACTCTCTAGAGGGGGCCACACATGCCACCCCAGGCACACTCCTATTATTAGACTGACATCACGTGATTACAATACCACCGACCCCCCTAGAGCGTAAAGAAAAAATACTGCATAAAAAATTTGTAACAATGCAAAAAATAACAAAAAAAAAATCAGAACACATAACAAAGCTAAAGTTACCCCTGCCTAAGGCCAACTGGCTTAAACATTATTGATTAAACCCTGACTGAATTCTGGAATGTTCTACACCATTACAACTTGAGACTGCGTTTTTCTACTTTCCCTTTCCTAAACTGAGATCACTAAAAAGAAAATATTAATTATTTAGAATATCGCCGAAAAAGATAATTTCCAATACATGCTTAAATAAAGCTTACCTAAAAAAAATATGAAATAAAAACATAATCCTGCATGGTTGTATCAAAGTTGGGTACGTAATACATTTTTTGGTGACAAGTTAAAACAATGTACCAAGAATATTAATATGCATTTTTAGGTGTGTTCACTGTTTACACATCTTTACCTATTTATTGATAAATAAACTCATTCAACCATAACTTCAAATTTGAGTCTTCCAATGTCTCCAGGGGAATACGCACTCTGAAAAATGCCTCTATTTAATATTAAATAAGACTATGTCAGTTTTCCATAATTTTACACTCGCTTTTAAATTCATCGTTCTTTGGTTAGCATAATCTGGAATTTTTGCATGTTTCCAATAAACGAATAGGAAAACTCAAACTACGTACTGATAAATGAACGCCATTTGTGTAATGTGTATCCATAAAATATTGCTAGTGCTACGATACATTGCAGGCTTGGCAGAAGTTATTGCAATAAAATAGAAATGCATATGTAGTTAAATTTTGATGTTTCTTGAATTACTACAATATATCTTGATATAATGCAAAATACATTAAAATTGAGAGTTGCTCCAATTTTTTATCAGCAGGAAGGAAGTAAAGCCTGGCAGGATTGGCTTCTGGAAATCAGGATGAACACCCAGTGGTGCTTAAGGGAATTGTGTGAATTGGTCATAACTCATAAGTCAAGGACAGGGTGGAGATAAATTTTCTGCAAATATTTTGTGTTTGCTTCAGTAGGCAAGGTTTGTCAGCAACGACCTACCCTTGAAAAGTCAAAATCAGTTACTGATTGATGAACATGGCAGAAGACAATTTCATCTTCTTTGGTTTGGGGGAAGATGTCGGGCACTTGAAGGACACAGTATTCCAGTGCCGCCAAGAGTGCAGGGAAGCAATGAAGCGCTGTCCTGCAGAGAACTGCGCTATTAAAGAGAGAGAAGTACAAGGTGTGCATGATGCAACAAGCTAATTTCATGCTGTTTGCCTGCACTGGCAAAAAAAAAAAAAACAGGAAACCTGATTGTCATAACTTTTCATTGCAGGATGGAAGTACATAGCAAGAGAAAGAAATATGAGGCTAACCAGTAATCTCTCATTATAGAGATAGACCTGGTGAATTGATTAAACTTTTCAGTAGCATAGATATGGAAGTATCAATAGGTAAAGCTTGCTAGCTGGCGATTAACAGGAAAAGCTCAACATTGATTAGAAGAACATAGTGAGTTTCTTAAAAACTTGCCACTTTGTCAACCACAGAAAAGTGCATTTTGAAAATGCAGAGAAATAATAGCTGATTTAATAAGTGAGGTGTATGGGATGCAACAACAAGAAGGCGAAGAGGATGAGATTTTCATCCAGCAGGATTTGCTGTACTGACACCAGCACTCAGGAAGACTGGTAAATTATAGTATGCCATTAACAATGGAGCTACTCAGGCCATATGTCTGCAGCTTCCTACACATTCTTGAGCCGTTAAATTTGGAAGAACTAGCGAAGTGAGAGCAGCACGCAAAGAAAGATGTCTGTGCAGGTGCATGGCCGGAAGTAGCTAAACAGGCGGCGTGCACGACTCCAGTTTGGAGTGTTTCTTTCCCACCGCCATCCCCAACTTCACTGGTAAATAAGGAAAGTGAGAAAGAAAGGAGCATAAGAAGCAGACACTTCCCACATGACCTTGAAAAGGGAGGCGGACAGGAACTATGGAGAGAAGAAACTAGAAGTGACCTTGAAATAGGAAAAACAGAAGAATACTGAGGACAGAAAATTATCAAAAGCAAGATACTGTAAATTCCCCATGCTGCACAGAAAGAGTGGAAGAGGCCTATTATTAAGCACGTTTTAAAAACAGCCCACAGACCAAACAATCAGAGAATCTCTCTAATAACAAAGAATGATCTCTACAGAAGACAACTGAGTCCCATAGCCCCAGAACAAGCGGCAGAAGTGATGGAGGTAACAGAGGAGTGCTGAAGAATAGAAGGAATGGGGGCCAAGGGCATAGGAACGGAAACTTCAGAGTAGTGATGGGTCGAACCAGTTCAATTTAAAGAGCTAGCTCCCAAGCGCTCGCTCTTGATGGAGAGTCGTTCACACTCAGAGTCGTCTCATAGTCGAAAAGGAGCAGAGTGCTGGATTGCCAGATGATTTAAAAGCTTCACATTCTGAAATGAAAGGATATTAAATAACAACACCCTTGTCGAAGTGTTGTGCTGGGTAAACTTTCAAACACTCTTTGTAAAAAAATCATTAGTGATTATATTAATTTTACACAGCAGCCATTACTTATCAGCAACGCGCCTTTGTCAGAGACGACTGCGGATCAGGTATCACTAATAACAGAGTTGCTGATAAGCAAAATTAAAATAAATTTTACTTTCTTCTGTTGCTGAAACCACCCAATGGCGGCAATTCTGGCAGATAGAGACAGAGCCGCTCGCCACTCCACAGCTCACCTGCAGGTTGTAGACTCACAAGTCATGAACGACTGACGAGCCGCAAGCAACGAGCAGCTTGCCACTTCGTACACTTTAAACACTCACAAACGAACAATCCGAGTGTAACTGGCAAATTCGCGCTGCTTAAGAGACATGAATTAGCAGATTGCATCTCGCTACTCCGCAAGACTATATTTATACGCAGAATACAGTTATTTTATTAAGAGTTGTTTGAGTTATCAATTTTTTATTACAGTATTTGATTGTTTGATTTAATTCCAGTGAATGCAGTTGTTTCTAGAAGTTCAAGGTCACAAAAAAAATCAGGTTTGGAAGTCTTTAGACATGAGTAATAGTATAATAGTGCTTCAATAGGAACTTCTACTGACTTGGTGCCTTTTCAAAACAGACTGCAGCATCAAAAAGAACACGATAATTAAATCCTTGAAGGTTCCTTATCTCCTACCCGGGGGGGACGTAACCATGCATAATTACTGTGAGGTCGTTTACCAACTCTCGACTTTCAAATATTGATTACTTGAAATGGAGGGGGCTTGCGACTCACGAGCCACTCTATGGAGAAGAGTGACTCGCAAGCCGCTCTCATGGGTGAGTCATTCGCGAAAGACCCATTACTACATCAGAGGCCATGACGACAGAAATATTGCCAGGACACGGAATAATCAGATTGTTAAGAAAAAATTGTGAACAACCTTCCGAACGGTGGGTCTACCAGGTCAGGTATCGCTAAGCCAGGCCTTGGGGACACAAGTACAATGCATAACACAAGAGGAGAAGGAATCTAAGGAACTAGCCTCGAAAGATGTGACAGCTCCAGAAAAATACATGGACTACAGCTGAGGAAGCAACAGTAAAACCTGCATCGAGAACCATCCAAATAATGGATCTTCCCATACTCCACATTTCTAAAGGAAAGGTGCAGAAATAAATGAACAAGACTAAAAGTAGTCACAAGCGAAGTCGACCATCTGTAGATACAGAGAACTACGAGATCGAAGTTGTACTGGCTGTAAAGAGGGCAAACGAGAAGATTAGGCAGCCCAGGCAAGAGGAAATGTGTCCCTAGAGAGAAGACGTGATGGCAGCAGAAAGCAAACAGAACAATAGCTGAGGAAATAGTAGCTGCAATTCACACTGAGTGTTTATCATTATCATTGATCTAAGGATGTTGAGGAGACAACAGGGCAAGATCTGTATTGTCCACCTATGATGTGTAGAGCGGACCCTCAGGCTATTCTGTACATGCCTGATGCTATGGACGCTGTGGTCTAGGTCACATGGCAGCCTTAGTCCCTATTTGAAGTAAAAAAAAAAATGGCCTAGGTGCTGGGTGTAGCAAAGAGGACAAATAAATGGCCATGATAAACTGGACTCTGGCTTTGGGAGCCTGGTGCTGGCTGTCGTGGCTGCATCTGTTCCTGAACTTAGATAGTGTGTAGATCTTCTTGACTTGAGGTCTTCAGCGCTGGTGATGGGTGACATGAGGTGAGTATGGAGCAGCAGCGGAATGAATGGGCAGGGGAAACGGAGATCCCCGAGAAAACCCACCGACCAGCGGCATCGTCCGCATGATTCTCACATGCGAAAATCCGGGGACAGAGCTGGCCGGGATTCAAAACCGGATCGCCTCAGTGGGAGGTGAATGGTCTGACCATTCGGCCACCGCAGCCCCACTTTTCAGTGAAGCTGTGTGGATAATGGCCCCATGATGTCGAGAGCCACTTGTTCCCATGAAGTAGATAGTTGTGTTGGGGTGATGTTCGTCTTTGGAATCATACTAAATTTTAAGGTGGCCCACTCCTAGCAACATACTACGTACGTGGGGATATCTCTGGTGCATACCTTTGATGGAATTGCAGCATGGTTTCCGTGTTTCCAGGGTGTCCTGCCAATTCATGATCGTGGTAGTACTGGCATGAGGATAATCGTAGCGAGTGTGATACCCACAGCTTCCTATCACTGGTGGGGCTAGGCTTCATTCATATAAAGCCTTGATTTTTGCTTACATACCTTGGAATGGCTTGTGAGGAGTTGGCGAGTCTCAGAGTCTTCTTGCTGCTCCTTGAAGAAAACTTCTGGATTGTTCGAGAAAGTGATCTTCTAGAGTCTCTGTGGAGTGGCAGGGCTGAATTAAGCTGCTGGCTCTGGAAGTAGTATATATTCCCATTAGTACAAGGCCAGGGTCTCCGAGGTCTAATCGGGGACTCTGGAGAGAGCATCAGGTAGCTGTTTTTTCTTGTCTGGGCTATGTTCAATCTAGAAAGTAAATTCTTTCGGTTGTGGTGGTGGTGGTAGTGGTGGTAGAGGCGCTGGTGCTAAGTGAGTTTAGTTTGGTTTACTTTGTACTTGTGGAGTAAAGCCATTTCAGGGCTTATCTATCAATCAGCCCCTAGAAAGAATGATGATTTCTCCTACAGCAGGTACCTGTATTTTTTAATTGCCTAAATAACCCCCAAGCACACTTGTTTGTAAGCATCATATTTGTGCTCACTGGGACTGAGCTGGTTGCTGGCAAATCCAATAGTGTGTTTCTCTTGGTTTGGTATCCTCTTGGTAAATTACCACCCCTAAGCTGACCTAACTTACCATCTATAGTGCACACAGTACGATGCTGAATACATTGGCTGCACTATAAACTCACTAAGATAGAGAAATAATGGCCACAGGACTGATGCCAAATAAGCAATAGCCATTTTCAGCCTAAACCTTCAGGATAAACCAGTTGCTGCACATGCACACTCCAGCAAACTTTCTTTTGAATATTGTTACAGTTAAATTTCCTGCATGGCTAGTGAGATTCTCTGCCACATGATGGCTGCACTTTCAGAAATAAAATTTATTCCATCAATAACTTGATAACCTTTGGATTTCAAATCTGAAAATTGAAATTTACATTGAAATACTATATAAATTTAGATACTGTAACTATGTTGCATGTTATTAAATATACATTAAAACAATTTTTTTTTTCCAAAATTAAAATTTTTTTGTTTTTGGAAAAGTCTCCTTACATATACTTGGCCATCAATAAAAAGAATATAAAGCAGTTTCCAGATTTCGAATTAGCCAAGTTATTTAAGCTGAAATGGAAATATGTAAAAGATTGTAACATATCTCGGGGTGGGGAAACTATGATCGGGTTGAGCCGCGCAGCATCTGGTGAGTGACATATCTTTGGGACGAGGAAAGAGGAGAGAGATTGGAGTCAGGTGCATGCCGCTGCATATGAGTGATGTGATACTCGGCATGTGAGGCGGAAACAATCAACAACCAGCTTCACAGAACTAAGGAAGGGATCAGTCATTACCGTCAGTGTTGTACTATTTGACATTCGTATAGAATATCTGGGTAAACAATGGAGCTGAATTGAATAAGGATAGCTATATCTGGATGGATTGGAACCTGAGTCCTCGTGAATACAAATATAAGGGTTTCACAGCTGCTCCACTTAATTCGGTGTGTGGCACTGAATATCAGGTAAATATTGTATACTGTACTTTATTCTTCAGTATGCTATAATGTCTATCTGCGTAAAACCAAATCAAAAAGATTCCTTATGAATTTTATGTGATCAGTATTGAAACTTTGTTAAACAGCAGTAAAAATGTGTCACCTTATCTATCAGAACTGCTATACGCCAATATAAACCAATAGAAAAAAAAACACTTTACATGACATTTTCAAAATTATTCTCTCATTGTTTTTTATCAAATGACTAACTGGACGGGACTGAAATAGTTGGCAAGCTTATGAGGAGGTCTACAGATGTAGGCCCTTTGTACAATGCATGCAAGTTTAAAAGCCTGTACAATTTGTAATGTAGACCTGGGTCTTAATTACACAATGAATTACAAATTAAAAGCTACATATTTTGAGTTACAAGTTACAAATTTCTAGTTAAGTTGGTAACACTTAATTAAGTAAGTAATAAGTAAATAAATAAATACAAATTAAAAGTTTAAAATACTAGAAACTAATACCTTAGCACATGCATAGTTTAGAGAGGTAGATTTTCGTGAAAAATAGCAAAGAGATACAAACCATGTAAATGATACCCGACAAAAAATACTTCGGTACTGTTTCAGTTATTACACATACTGTTTCTGTGTATTTATTTCTACTCTATTGTCATTCTAGTCCCCACTTTATTACATCAATTAATATATGTATCATACAAGACATCCAAAAGTCTACATATTCCTGTGTGTGTGTTTAGATATACTGGGTGAGTAACAAAGATTACACTAACTTTAAAGGTCTGTATTATCAGAACAAAACAGCTTACAACGATGTGTGATCACTCGAACCATGGAACAATGACGTTTTTGTACCAAACCTTTATAAATATTCAATGTGACCACCATGAGCAGCATGAATCACATCGACACGATACTCTAACTTGTTCCACACTTGTGCCAGCATGTCCAGTGTAAAGGTGTGGATGGCTTCCGTAATTCTTGTTTTGAGTTCAGCAATGGTGGAATAAACACGAGCTCCTTTACGTATCTCCACAGGAAAAAAATCACATGGGGTGAGATCTGGACTCCTTGGGGGCCAGTGAAGAAGTGGCCGGTCACCATTTGTTCCGCAACCAATCCAGCGTTAAGGCAACGTCTTGCTCAGGTCGTGGTGAACAGCTAGGTGTCAATGAAGTCCCTGCCGCCTCTTCTAACTTAGGAATTAACCATATAAGAAATCCCAGTAACAGTGGACTTTTGATAAAAAGAAGGAGCCAAAAACAGTGTTCTGAATCAGCACAAAACACATTCACTTTTGGTGATGCACGCTCGTGTTCAGTGATTTCATGTAGATTCTCCTGGCCCCATATTCTTACATTGTGCCGGCTGACCTTACCATTGGTGTGGAACATTGCTTCATCACTAAAACCAGCTTAGAGATGAAAGCATCTTCAACCTCATTCCGACCAAGAATGTCTACGCAAAAATCACGTTTTAGTTCTTTGTCCCTTTCGGTAAGCCTGAAGAAGCTGTAACCTGTATGGTTTGTGCAGCAATCGCTTCCACAACACTCATCAAACAGTTGATTGAGTGATTTCCATTTCCCGACTAGCTAGTCAAGTTGATTTTCTTGACCTGCATGCAAATGCTTGTTGAATCCATTGCACGTTCTTGTCTAACACACATGGCCGTTTGGAACTTTTACCTAGTATACACAGGCACCCTTTGTCACGAAACTAATGAAACTACCATAGGATACTCAACCTATCAGGTGGGTGTCATCCATATTCGCGACTGAATTCGTTGAACAGTCGTCACAGATTCACATTACGCAAAGCTAACAACACAGAATGCCTTATGTTGTTCTGTGACCATTGTGTTGCTGACTAACACCCAACATATGCTCATAGCGCAACAAACAAAGGAAGCTCCCAGTATCATATATTGGTGCACAAATGAAACCTTAGGCCAAATTCTTCTCCCTCATCACCTCACACTGAGGCTTTGGATGCCATCCACACAGTTGCATCGGACATGCTGGCACGAGTGTGGAATAAGTTTGAGTATCAGGTCGGTGTAGTTCGTGCTACTTGTGGCAGTCACATAGAACATTTACAAAGGTATGGTATTAAAACTAGACAGTTTCATAGTTCATTTGAGGGGTCACACAACATTGTAAGTTGTTTGGTTGTGATATTACAGACCTTCAGAGTTGGGGTGTTCTTTTTTACTCATCCTGTATAACTCGCTTTGCTAATCCCAAATAAATACAAACTATATACATCAGCATTCGATATACCACAGAGTAATCTCACCATGAAAGTAAAATTCTCTGAACCTCTCACATTCAGGACAAACCAGTGGCTGCCCATACAGCTTCCCACAAACTCACCTTCGATTCCTGTTTCAACACTAGAGTGGTGAGGGCACTACCTCTTCTAATAGCAATAATAATGCAGAACTGAGACGCTGGGAACTGGCCCACCAATATATCACCAAATCCAGACAACCTCCAGGCCTAAACATCAGATAATCTACTTTTCACTTTCAAACTTCCCACCACTCTAGTTCGCTCTCTGGCTGCTAGGTGTACTGGTTACAACCTTCATCAAGTCAGACGTACTGCAGTGTACTATCGCTCATCGCCCCATGAAGCTGGCTTAGCCAGCAAAACGTCGCGACCGCGCATCCGCACAAAATGTGTGTTGTCCTTAAGTGTGTTATATGTTCCGCTACATGCAGTACAGCTCTGTAAGTACTTGTACACTCCTATCTACATTTTATAGTAATTAGTAGCCTAGCGGCCTTTTTCCGCCTTTACATATTTTCGTTGTATGTCAATGTACAGTATGTGTATATGGCTCGTATTCTTCACTCGAATAATCAAATAAGTCATCTATCATATTTTTGACCATTAACACCATACAAACAACTCAACTCATCGAACATACAAACATCTCAACACATGTGAAAATTTCGACTAGATTTAAGGGTTATTTTACTAGTCTCATTTTGCTACCTACTATTATGGAATTTGTATACTAAGAAATGTACTAAAATATTCTTGTAAAATTTATGTTACATCTTACAGAATAACATACCGCTATAAAATATTGCATAATACAATTTTACAAGCTGAAAGTCATTTTACGTATATTATTTCAAAATTTATTGTTAGGATCCTAGGTTTAGATGGCTAATGGAAAAATGTTAGAATAAAATAAAATAATTATAGTAATTCTGTATAAATGTGTGTTTGTGGGTGGCGGGAGTGGGGGGGGGAGGGGCAGACAGACACACAAAAATTTGCTTTGTAATAAGTAACCAGTGTTATATAAACAAAATATATAGTGAGAGTGCTGTTTATTGCTCTTCAATACCAAATAAAATAGTAGCATGAACAAAATCAATACCACACTAAACTTTACTGCTTGAAAATATATCTTCGTTATGCTGCAGAACTGATTGAAAGAAATTACAAGAAACTCTTGATTTTCTGTGATAACTGAAAATCGTGGATAATCCGGGGTTGTAGAAAAACTTGTTGTTTTTACATAGGTCTTATGGTGGAAATTGCTGTCGTATTGAGCGACTATGAGTGTTGGTAACAGTGTGCAATGTTCCAGAAACACGTCACAAGGTTACTACATTCATCAATTTATTTTAAAACCCTCAATAAATTGTCAGGCTACAATCAGCAGTTCCGCCTGGTGGCAGAACAATGCCAGATGGGTGTTAGCATCATTCCACACAAGTACCACATTATTTACTTTACACAAATATACATATTGTGCCCAATTCAGGCACCACACAGACAGGGTAGAGAATAACACGAAGACAACACAGGGTAAGTGCCATACCACGAAGGAAACAATGAGACCAATTCTCACAAATGTGGTGCATGTATTATAATCAAAATATTACAGGCATGCGTGAGAGTACAGTTACAACAAAGTCAATAAGTTGGTTGACAAAAATGAACAATTGTAGTTACTGGGAAACAGTCAAAACCATTACAGAGGTTACTAATTATATACCAAGAATTAATAGCTCCACTGCTCACGCAACATTGACACTCCGTCGGCTGCGTCCAACCAGAACAAAAGAAAACAGAGGAAAGCTAACAGGGGTGAACACGCGACTTACCAAACTGGAAGCAAACCTCCAGAATGTGCGACAGAAACATAATGGGTTCTCTGTTGTTTTCTTACTAAAACTTCCCATGTGATAGAACTCAATAGTAAACAGTAGCTGAAAATACCTGTAAACAAACTTACAGGAATAATAAAAATTGTTCAGAGTTAAGGCATGCCTAAGTGATAGTATTCAGTGTTACGCTGAGTTTTTTAATTAAAGGCAAACTTGTCTATGGCCTATTACTTATAATAATAATTGACAATTAGGTACCTCTAAGCACTGCGGTGGCTCGTAGGCTTCATTCTTCAGGCGACATATAAATATAACTCCATATAAATATCCTCCATGGACATATTCTTCAAATAAGCATTATCTTCGGCCATCCACAATGGAAAATAACAACATCCCTTAATGAACAAAGAAACTTGCTATTAACTTCAGCTTAAAAAAATATCACTTACCTTCATGGCCAAAAACAGTAGTACTTGCTGATACTCTAGTACCATCTGCCAAACAGTATTCTAGCTTGCAGCTAAATTCTTCTCTTACTAACACACATAAGGACACAGCTGGGTGATGTTACATCTATCTGCAGGTTTTCCAACAGTAGTGACTAATTCATAGCAGTTACTCTGAATAATATCCTTGATGATAAATGGACCTTCAAAAATCAAGACAAGTTTCTTAGTGACTGTCAAATAGAGAACTTGTAGGATTGGTGCATCTAAGTACGTAGTCTCCTGCAGAAAATTCATTTTTTTTACTAAGCTTCTGGGACTTCCTTAATTTCAGCAACTGTAAACAATTTATTCTTGACTAAACCTTGAATTTCTTCCCTTAACTTGTTCGGATCGTCTTGTCAGTCAACCGTGAAAATAATATAGACAAATTCAGTGCCTCAGCACAGTGGTTAGTGAGAACTTCACAGGGGGCATTCTGACTGTTGACCGGAGTTCAGCAAACTGCTAGCCCCAGCAGACTGACTATATACAAAATTAGGTGCAGCAGGGTCAAGGGATGCATTTCTTGCAAAGTATCACTGGCTGATTGCTGCTTTAGGAGGCACAAATGTACTCAAATTTGTACTCGCAAACATACAAGCTGAGTACTGGTTGTTCGACAACAGTGGTACTGACTGATTAACCCAATGCCTGTTGGTCTCTTGCTCAGGAGTGGAATTCACTAACAGTTGACTGAATTGTGCAGCTTGTTGCCAACGAAAGCTGCCATTTCTATGTGCAGATGGTGGTGGTTGAGGGTATATTTGGTTTATGAGGCTCATTAGGTGACATGACGTACTGTATAATGTCCCAGATTGATCCAGGTAGATGTTAGAATTAGGCCTCTGATTTTGGTGACTTTTATTTCCCTTTTAGCCTGTAGCTCCCTGATAGTTAGGCCTACCCTCTTGATAATCAGGTGTCCACCATGATTTTTGTTGGTATTGACAAAGTGCAAACTACCATTGTAGTTAATACGCTGCTGAGATAAATTGTTAACTCGATATTGAAAGGGTCTGTTCTGGTACTGGTGAGTTTGATTAGGAGAATTCTGATCTTCGTCATAATTTTGTTGGCAGTGGTAGCGGTGAGGTGTTTGACTGTGTCGTGCTGGGTCTTGCCTAGCTTTAGGATGCTGATACAACGGTTGGTGCGGGTTAGTGTTAGGCCGCTTGTTGTCTGACCAGTGGAAATTGGCTCTCAGTCTCTCCGACTGATCTATGCACAGCAACTGGTGTCGGAATTCACTGAGATTTGTGAAGGGTCTGTCCGCCCATCTGTCCTGGTATCTCGGTGGTAATTGAGCTATGAGAATCTCCGCAAACTCTTCGTCTTCCAATGGCGCAGTCAGATGCAGAGGCCATTCAAAAACTTTGCTGAAGTGTTGTTCTTCCAAGGGTCAAACTTCTCATGGTGTATCCTAGCCCTAACATTTCCTTGAATTTTCGCATTCCAGAAATGCTTTAAATCCAGCTTTTAAATCCTCTAAAGTGTGGAAATCTTTCCTTTGCAGCTCCCACCAATAACAAGCTGTGTGCTTAAAACGGTTGCCAATGCAACGGAATTTGTCCTCTAAAATTAGGGGAAAAAAAAATGAAAAATACTCCTCTAATCTCTTTAAGTGTGACACTGGGTTTTCATGGGTGAATACAGAAAAGGTAGGCAAATGCTCTGCCCATTTCTTTGACGGATGATACAACATACTGGCAGGTGTATGTAACAAGCAAGTGTTTGTCTGTCCTGTAGGTGGTTTGTTTACATCCGTGTTGGATGCAGTATGTTGCTGCGTGGATGTAACTGTATCGATCTCTGCTAGTGGAGGTCGTCGTTCACGCAGAGGATCATGGGACGTGCCAGGGTGATAATGGTGTCTCGCCGCTCTACTTAAACTTTTGTCAGTCTCTGCTCCAACTATGCTAAATGAATGTCGGGTACATTGCTGCTAGTAGGTGTAAGTGTTAGTAATTCCATGCGCCCCGTTCACTCCTGCAAATCTGCTTGGGTTTGGTTCACGTTAACTTGCAATTGTTCCGAACATTGGGACAAATCAGTGTTAATACATAGAGACTGTGAGATTGTTGTTGTCATGTTGTTGTCGGGTCAGCGTCGTTCATCTCCTTGCTGCGTGCTACAATGAGAGTCGTTGCTTTGCTGGTGAGTTTAGTTCTCGCAATGCATAACAGATGGCAGCTCAATCGCCAGTTGTGATTTTCTTTTTTTATTTATAAAATTTTGTTGCAAATGGTGCAGTAAATGTTTTAAAATAAGTTCGATACAAATCGTAGTGGACGCGAATAAAAACTTTTTACTTTAAATTGGCTCATAATTTTCGTGGCGCACATATATGGCTAATCAAATAACATGGGTGACCATCTGATGATTGCGAGTCTGTGGATTGTCTGCGAGTTGTCGGTGAAAGATAAAAGTTGGCCATCTCCACCGTCCCCGACAACTACACGACGACGACTCTGACGTCATGGTCACATTCGCTAATCAGATGACAGAATGGTAACGACTGGGCACCGACCGACGACTCACCACCTTTATGTAGCAGGGCTTTTACTGTTCTCAACTGCAAACAAACGGCTACCGAGCTTGCTTACTTCGACGCTAGTGTTTCCTGCGTGCATCTGAATACTCTCTGTCTTAGCCTCGATTTCCTTAAGTTGCAAATTTATTTCTGCTACGCGTGTAACTTTACCACCACACTCGTGTATTTCAGAAACTTCCTGGCTTAGGGTGCAGGTTTGTTGCTCTAGTCTATTTACATTGTATGCAGCGACTGTACATGAGTGACATGTATGTCTATTGCCTCAAATTTACTGGTTACATCTGCCATGAGTTATGTTTTAACTGTCGAAACTTTCCCGTCAAGGGCAAATAAACATGTGCTAACTTCCGTGATTTGTACATTGTTAGCTGACATTTGTGTAGTCACTTCAGTTTTCATGTTTGATATTTGTGTATTCACCTCAGTTATCATGTCAAAAATTTGTTTATTTGTTTCTGCAAATAGTGCCCGGAGCGCAACCAGGTACGTTGGTGGCTGGAAATAAAAGTGTATCCTGGTTTTCCAGGGTATGTGTAACCTCTACACCAGCTAAGTTGTGTGAAGCCGTATAACTTGGGTCGCGTCTAATGCGCAGGCTAAATTGGCGCCACCCGCCACCGAAATGTATTCTTGAGCAAGGTCGCTTTCTTGAAGTTCACTCAAAATTAGCTAAATAATAGCAAAATTTGTGCCTCTTCTTAAAACTTCAATACTTGATATACATTTCTACTCAAACTAAACTCACTCCCAAGAGTTCCTATCCTTAGGCTCGCGGCAGTAAAGGCCCTGCTACACTGAGACTGTGATATTGTCGTTTTCGTGTCACTGTCGGGTCGGCGTCGCTCTCCTTGCTGCGTGCTACAATAAGAGACGTTGCTTTGCTGTTAACAGTCTAGTTCCGGCAATACATAACAGATAGTAGCTCAATCGCTATTCGTATTTTTTATTTTCTAGTTGCAAAATTTTGTTGCAAA
The DNA here is from genome assembly GCA_003012365.1 of Medauroidea extradentata. NCBI lineage: Eukaryota > Metazoa > Arthropoda > Insecta > Phasmatodea > Phasmatidae > Medauroidea > Medauroidea extradentata. Next base: position 65,167 of record PNEQ01033015.1, read on the forward strand.
TGACGCTGTAAATATTTTTAAATAACTTCAATACAAATTGTAGTGCACGTGAATAAACACTTTTTTTTATTTTAAAGTGGTTTGTAATTTTCATGACACTTATGGCTAATCAAAACATTTTGGTGGCCATCTGATAAACGCGAGTCTGTGGATTGTCAGCAAGTTGTCGGTGAAAGATAAAAGTTGGCCACCTCCACTGTCCCTGACAACAACACGACGACTCTGACGTCATGGTCACATCCTCCAATTAGATGGCAGAATGGCAACAACTGGGCACCGACTGACAATTCACAGACTCTATGTAGCAGGGCCTTAACAGGCGTCATCTTAATTGCCTGCCGCATATGTCCTACCAGGATGGGAGTCAAGCCATGAAGAACAAATGGAGATGCCGGCGATAGCATCAGTTCAAACAATCTCCCCAGAGAAAGAAGAAAAAAAATCTCTTACTTAGAGAAAATAATTCAGCATAGTAAGTTACTGATTAATATTCCAAAATATTGATATTCTGCTGAATATTTCAGTAAACAGTTAAATTAATCTTTCTGAATACAGCTGATAAGAAAATAATAAACATTCTAAATTAAAATAACAGACTTACACATTAATCAGGGACTTTAAAATTAAGTAAAAATTATGAATAAAATAGTGTCTTTCATCACAAACAATTAGCATAAGCAAAATATATTAATTCACTCAGTTTCAGTTCAAGTTCCAGGTAAGCATTAAAAAACATGATAACAGATAACTAAAATTCCATTACAAAGTGTCAGTTAATTTTGACTATAGAAATTATATTTCTTGCATAGTTCACTGATTAAAGTTCTCTCTTTACTATACATAGGTAGATACGTCTTTGCATTATGCAAAGAAGTTTATTTCTGGTGATGGCAAAATAGGCTACATTCCAAAATAAACAGTGTAAGTGCAAATAACTTTAAAACAATTAACAAATTAAATGTTATAAAATCAATAGCTTCAAATTTCTATAACTTACATTGCAAATAGTTAAACTTAAATACAAAACGTAAAATTCAAATACAAAAGTTATTCAATGATAATCAAAACAATAATTGCTCTGCAAGTGCAAAAACCAAACAATGTAAAGCAAACATAATATCCATTAATATTAACTACATAACATAAACAATAACAATAGGGAAGAAAGACGCAAATTTAAAACATAAAACACTTTGAAATATTACACAAAACAATCACCAAATGGAATTAAAAAATATATATTTTTTTTTTTCTCACTACAGTTTTCCTGCTTGTGTACCAAGTCAACTGAAGCTCATGATGACTTTACAAAACCAATAGAATCCCCACTCTTCTATTCCTCCACTGCTCGATCAACAAGTTGTTTGGACAACTATACAACATTTTCTGAACTAAATATTTATAACACATGCACGCACATACACACACACACAAAATGAGTTATAATTTGCAACAATACAAAAAATAGAATACCTTCTTAACATGTACAGAAAAATTCACAATCAAACTGTGACATTTTCTGCAATGGGTCCTTGAATAGGTAATGTCTTGTCATTCTCTGGTCAATTATCTCCGGAAGAATTACTTTTTTTTAGATTGTGTTTGATCATGGCTTACAGCACGACTGCCAACACATTCCTTGAAAGGTTTTTACTCTCGTCTGAAATATGTTTGGCCACAATGTACGTACATCATTTTGCCCACATCATCAAAGTGTGACACTGTAAATTATTCTTCAAAATAAAAGAATTCAAAGCATTACGCAACTGTGCATGCCATTTACTAATTACCTTAAATCTTAAAGAAAAATTACCTTGACAGCTATGCATTTTTTTAGTTGAAAATTTTTTTTATTGTTTTTGAGAAATGTACTGAAAAATATCGCAAAAGTCTCAAATTAAAAAAAGTACAAGACAAATGCTTTGAAAAAGAGTTGATTAGAACCTCAACCCAACACATATTCCACATTCATAGCAATCAGAAATTAAGTTACTGAAGGGACTAATCCCTTAAAATTGAGATAGTTATGATGACATACAGACAGGTGTGAACGAAACAAGGGCTTCAAATGGGGAACAAGAAATAAATATATTAAAAAATGTAAATAATCAAAAATTATAAACAAGATGTTAAAATGTTTTTTGTACTGCCTACACCAGTAATTTAGCTACAACATGCTTGGTGTTCGAGAATGCACGAATTGTGTACTATTGCAACAGGTGGATAACATAGCCTATTAAACAATACATGTTCATGGTATTATTTTTTTTTATGTACAGGATAAGTTCGGATGGGATGCAACACACTGAATAGTGCTTAAACATTGAAAAATAAACTAGTTTAACTTTTGGTTCTGTTTCAAGGAAATTTAAATTTGGTTTTCAGGATGGCATTACTCCCTTTGTATTCACTTTACGAACATGTTGAAAACATATTTTCGACCAACTTTTTATAAAGTATCACTACTCAAAATTAAAGCACTCTGCTCTAATACTCATCCTGTACATAAACTTGTTACATATACTGTAACTGGTATGTGGCATAAGCTGACTTAAATGAAATTTCACCAGCCAAATTACAGTGCATACAAAATGCCTATATTTATTTAGTGTAAGGCTGAAACCATGAGAATATGTAACCTAATATTTATAAAAATTAAACTACCCACACCTAAATGGCAAAAGTTCATTTCATAACCTAACACTGCCTAAAAACACTGTCTTCTTCAGATGCTGCTCCCAACGTCTTGATGTGCAGAGTGGAATGTTAAGAGAACAATCACCACTTCAGCCCGTGATTAAGATCATCCCATCATCAACCGTTCCTACCCTTTATTTACTTAATCTGTACCTCTTTTTACCTAGCAGTGTCAAGGATTATCTATTCCTACCCACAAATAAAATTCTTTCTCAACGTCATTTACCATTTCAATTGCCTGAATATAGAACAGTTTACTAGCCAACTTTCAAAACTTGCCAACACTCCATGTTTTCAAACGTGACCCACACAAATACAGGATGTTGTCAAATTCCATGTAAATATTATGGGGAAACAATCCTCAAATGTTGTACGCGTCGCAAGCCGAGCTTACCAACAAATCGACGCCATCTTTTATGCACTAGTCTCTTCCCACGATGGCGGACTGGCGGACATTTCAAATTATGTTCCAAAGAGAAACGACACAAGTCACAAATTTAGGTTTCTGTCCAAACAGTCCAAATATTAACCACCCACTGAAAAAATATATTTTCAACATTTACCATGTCAGATTTTGATAACAGTTTTACAATTAATTTATTGCTAACCACTGTAACTGATGAGTACTTAAAAAAACTAAACTATGAGCATGGTACATGGAAACAGTTAAACTGACAGGGAGAAGGCAGATTTTTGCCACTGGCCTAGTAAGCACTCTCTGTGTTGTTCTTAATGTAACCACACGCACAACTCCATCTTGTCCAGGATGAACAGCTGTAACTCTGGCCTCTTCCACTTCAGTGGAGGAAGATTGGAGTCCTTAATTAACACTAACTGGTCTGACTGTACATTGGTCTTTGATGACGTCCACTTGGCTCTCTGCTGGAGGGTATGGAAGTATTCCATTGTCAATCACTTCCACAGCCTCTGCTGGAACTGTGTGATGAGTTGCCACCTGTCCAGGCGGTTCATCGGTATCTCAGTCACGTCGTGGTCTGGAATAGCAGTCAGCGGCTCTCCCACGAGGAAGTGTCCTGGTGTCAGCACATCGTAATCCTCAGAGTCAGGTGACAGAGGGCACAGAGGTCTTGAGTTGAGTACTGCAGACACCTGTGTCAGCAGTGTAGCAAACTCCTCTGAAGTGAGCAAGTGGTCTCCCACTATCCATTTCAAGTTCTGTTTCATGCTTTTGACCGCTGCCTCCCAGAGGCCACCAAAGTGAGGGCTGGCTGGTGGATTGAAATGCCACTTAATGCCTCGCTGTGCAGACTCATTTAAAATGTGCTTCTTACTATTTCCTGACAACAGTGTGTGATACATTTCCTTCAAATGGCTACGTACACTGACAAAATTAGTACCATTATCAGAGAATATCTCCGCAGGAGTCCCTCAGATGGAAGCAAACCTAATCAAAACTGCCAGGAATGCGGCAGCTGAGAGATCTGTCACTATTTCCAAATGTACTGCCTTTGTGACCATGCAGACAAACAGGCACATGTATGTCTTGAATGTAATCTTCTTTCGAGTTCTGGTTGGAGTGTTGTGAAAAGGATCAGCAAAATCCACTCCCACACACCGAAATGCTCTGACCTGAGCCAGTCGTGCAGCAGGTAGGGTGCCCATTATAGGGTTGGATACCTTTGATTTAAGTTTGAAGCAGGGCAAGCACTTATGCAGGAGTTGCGCACCAGACTCCTGGCAGACTTAATCCAGAACTGACGGCGAGTGAGGTACAAGGTTGTTTCGATGGTCCTGGGTGCAGATTGACAATGTGATAGTGCATGATAATCAGCTCCGACAGTCTACTACCACTTGGCAAGAGTACAGGATGCTTGGTCTCCTCAGGCAACATCGTATTATGCAGCCTACCGCCCACCCTGACTAAACCATTTGAGTCAAGATATGGTGCCAGTGACCTAATTTGTTTTGAGCAGTCCTCTCCCTTATTAAGTGCACTCATGTCATTTGCAAAGTGGTGAAGTTGTACACTCTTGACATACAGTCTCATGGCACATGATAACTCCTCTGTAGTCAAGCAGGGGCCTGATGAATGAGGTTTACGTAGAAAAATAGCTATTGCTTGCAGTACCCATGCTGTGACTTGCTGAAGCCTTGTCAAAGTGGAGACCTTGTGTAGGAGTCCCACTGGGTCCCTCATGCTGGGATTCTTATCACGCACCACCAGGGAGTTTGAGAGCACTGGTTTCAACTCGGGAAGAGATTGATTCACCTCAACCTGGATGAGAGGCAAGCAATCCCCTGATTGTAGCAACCAACTTAGGCCTGTGAACCACTGAGACTGGTTCAACTGGTCTGGTAGGGCATCACGTGAAGCTATATCAGCAGGGTTGTCCTCTGATGGAACGTGACTCCATGCACTGGGTGGAATGATGGCCTGTACTTCTGCAACGCGGTTAGCCACAAATGCCTTCAGTCTGTGAGGTGACATACTCAACCATGATAACACCACAGTAGAGTCCGTCCAAGAATTAAATTTAGGGTTCGTAGTCTTGGGAGAGTACAGCTTCACAACACACTGCCACAGCCTGCTTAACAGCAATGCTGCACTCAACTCAAGCTTTGGAATTGACAGTGTCTTAAGAGGTGCCACCTTTGACTTGGCAACTAGCAGATAAACCTTCACTGAACCATTAGGCTTCTCACATAGAGCATAAATAACAGCAGCGTATGCTTTCTCACTTGCATCGGCAAAACCATGGAACTGTGTTGTGCTTGCTTGAATTGGAACATGTCTATCAATTCTTATAGTCGCTGGAAAAGGCAAAGATGATCTGACCTGGTTCCATTGACGCAGCATGACACCATCAACAGGATCATCCCACACCAAACCCTGAGTCCAGAGAGACTGCAATAGTATCTTGCTGGCAACCACCACAGGAGACAACCAGCCACATGGGTCGTACAGACATACATTTGTCGACAGGATACCACGCTTTGTAGTTGGCAGATACGGCACATCCACTCTGTAGAGAAAATGGTCCTCCACTGGATCCCATCGCAGCTCCAGTACGTTGACAGACTCGGAGTGATCAAACCCTCTTGGGGTATTTGTCCTCTCTGATGTTTCCATGCTGAGAAGTTCCCTGTGATTCGAGCACCATTTGTGCAGTTGGAACCCACCTGCCTCCAAGAGCTTAATGAGTTGATCTTTAAGATGTTTCGCTTCAGAAACAGTCTCGGTTCCTGTGACAATGTCATCTACAAACACGTCGTTGCAGAGAGTTTGAGCAGCCAAGGGAAATGTGTCGCCTTCATCCATTGCCAGTTGTTGTAACGTGCGCAAAGACTGATAAGGAGAAGAGGCCAGACCGTAAGTCATGATATTAAGCTCATAAACACTCATACGGTCATTACTATCTGCTCACCATAAGATGCACTGATACTTCTGGTCAGCTGGGTCTATCAGGATCTGGCGGAACATCTTGCTCACATCTGCTGTACGAGCCACAGGTGAGGTTCTGAAATTTAACACTATATCAAATATGTCCTTTTGCAGTTTAGGTCCTGAGTGTAGCAGACTATTCAAAGAAGGTCTGTTTACTGTTGTGGTAGAGACATCAAACACTACCCGCACCTTAGTGGACACACTCTCTGCCTTGATCACAGCTTGGTGTGGAATCATATATGCAGGTTGACTGTGGGTAGGCGAAGTCAGTTTCACCACCATCTCATTCCCAGACGATGTAAGTTGCCCAGTACACGTCATGTGGCCCAGTAGTTCATATTCACTCGTGAACTCTTGATAATGGGTTTTCAGCTCCGGTACCTTTTTAAACTTACCTTCACGTCCATGAAACCCTCTCAGAGCTATACTGTATGAACTACCCAATTCTTCTCCATCAGGTTTGAACGGAAGCTTCACAATATATCTGCCGCCAGCTGTACGTGCATGTGTGTCCTGAAAGTGGTTCTTACACTGTTGTTCCTCCTTGGAGAGCAGTTGGGTCTGCGGCAGTTCCTCGACATCCCAGAACCTCTGTAAGGTTAGGTCCAGAGAGGTATCGGCACGCACCATAACGACATCATCTGAGGTACATTTATGGGTTCACAAGGAGCAGTACCTGTAATCACCCTACCAAATACAGTGTGGAATGCATGCGGTAGACCAATGATCTTAGGTCCAGTCATAACTTCAGCTACCACCTCGGTTGACAGCAACATTTCTACTGCTCCTGGCATGGCAAACTGTGGATCTGCCAAGGGTAGACCCACAAATGCCCTAAATCTCTTGTGGCAAGCTGCACTGATGGCAAGTCACCAGTTATTCTGGGCAAAATTAATGCCCTACTACTAAGGCACATGTGTGGAGCAAGAATTGGTTGTATCTCACACACCAACACCCCTCTGGATCCCGAGACTGCTTTGTGCCCTATGCCAGATATGTTTATGTCTGCACTGCATCTTTTTAGACCCAGGCGTTGTAAGTAGGTTTCCGTTATAAAGGATGACTGCAATGCCCCATCCAATAGGGCTCGCACAACTTAGTACTGACCTGTGCTGTACATAAATGAGTGCAGTCTTCAAGAGTACCGTAGTGGATTTTTAGCAGCACTCTGTTAGACTTTGGCAGAGCACAAGGAAAAGACTGGGGCATCTTCTGTTGGTGGATTTGTGGTTAAGTCCGGAGCTGGTTGGTCTTCAACTGAGTTTGTAGCAGTTTCAATATGAATAAGTGTATGGTGATTACCTCGACAGTGCTGACACCTGTACCTGGATCGACACTGAGCTGCTGTATGGCGTTCCCGCAGGCAGTTGAAGCATAACTGACTTGCCACAACACACTTCTTCCTTTCGTCTGGTGTCTTTGACAAGAACACTTGACACTTGTTCACTGCATGCTGTCCCTTGCTAATGCTACACTGTGTTACTTCACTTAAACTGTCCTTGACTGATATCAGAGAAGTCTTAAAATTTGTATTAGAGGAACTTGGTTTACTTGCCAAATTGACTGACCAAAACCTACTTCCGCTGTAAGCTTGTCTTTGCTGTAAAGTCAATTTCTGGTTGTAGATGCCCTCTTGTGCTCTAGCTGCCACCAACTGTACATGTTCTGCTGCCTTTGCCTTGCGTTCTATGAACCTGAACAGCTTAACGTATGACGGAATGTCTTCATCCAATGTCATTTCGATTGCCTGCCTTAGAGGTTGGTCTAACTTTTCCAACAAAAGATTCAGGAGCAAAAAATCTCAGTCTGCTACAGGGAAATTTTGTGCCTTTAAGGCATTTAGGTTTTCTTCCACACTTGTAACAAATTTGGCTAACATTTCTTCATTGCGGCTGTCTACAGATGGGAGATGCAATATTCGATTGACATGAACTGTAGCTGCAATTCGAACACTTTTGAATCGTTTCTCCAAAATCTGCCATATAATATTATTAATTCCTATAGACAATGGGGATGTTACTCACCAATTTACATGTTTCGTCTTTCAAACAGCTCAAAAGATAATGTATTATCTGTACCTTAGAAAGGTTTGGTACTTGTCCTATTATTGAAGTGAAGAGCTCCGCGAAACTTATCCCCTCTGCCCGGTTTCCGCTAAATGTAGGCAATGGTAGTGTTGGTAGCATTGCAGTGTGGGGACTCTTACAACAACCAGGCGTGTTAGTGCTCAATGTCACTTCGTCATTAAGCATCTTCGACCTGTTTACAACTTTCTGCAATTCCCGCACCAAAACTTTGTAGGCATGGAACTGACGTTTTATATCTTCCAAAGAAGCAGTGTGATCCGACGGTGGTTTAGCACAAAGCGCTAAGCAGTTCGCCAGGATTTTACTTTTGTTGTTGAATACGTCTGAAAGCAGTACTTCCAGATCTTCCATTTTCCCAGAGTCTTCTTGCGCGGCTTCATAGAGTTCTCAAGCTTCATCAGCTTGGGTCACGTAATAATTGAATGTTACAAGCTGTAACTTTTCAGTTGCCGCCGCCATTGTACCTGTTCGCCGCCGAGCCGCTTCAGTCTCGAATACAATGGACTGAATTAAGAGTGTGCCTATGACAAATTAGTAGTGCGTGACTGCAGCGACGAACAAACACTGCATGCCCGTCAAGGTAGGTAGTTTACCAGTCAAAATGTACGTTCGTGCAGCGCGAATGCATGGTGTCATCTGCCATCAGACAAATATTTGCGTGTGAACGTAGTTAAAACGTGCGATTCGCGACACAAAACCGTTACCGGAGTTCACGTACCGTTAGCATCATTCACAGTGCATAAAAATATGTTAACGATAACGATCTATCCAGCCCGGACGACCAAAACTGTATGCGTCGCAAGCCGAGCTTACCAATAAACCGACACCATCTTCTTTGCTCTAGTCTTTTCCCACAATGGTGGACTGGCGCGCAATTCAAATTATGTACCAAAGAGAAACGACGCAAGTCACACATTTAGGTCTCTGTCCAAACAGTCCAAACATATGTAGAGGAACGAAAAATGTTATGTGGACATAGGTCCGAAATCACACCTACAGTTAGCAATACGTGACGTAAGGTTGATAGCGCGGACAGGATCATGCTGTTATGGAATGTTATTACAACAGTCCTGTACACTGTACATTTCTCCGCTATGTCACTTGTCCACATTACAGTATGAATAACTTTGACAATTGATAGAAATGTATGAAAAGTTACAGTTGCCACATTAGACTATTGTGAACTGAAGTGCGGTAACTGTGTGTTTTCAGACCCTTGTCCATGTAACATGTTTTGTTCCTCTAGATGTGAAGAGGAGTGATTCCCCAAAAATTTGACTCTATCCGGTATAGGCTATACGTTTGTCAGTATAATGAATTCTGAAAGCTAATTAATGTTAAGTCATCAACTATATTTGGTCGGAGTTAGTTGTGAATATATGAAGATTCTTTAAACCCATCAGCATCTAACTAACTTAAATAGTAATTGAGCTGCTTTTAAACTAAAAAATACATTAACCAATTTTATTTGGCCATTATTATTCAGACGTATGTCATATTACAGTATTAGGTTGTATTGTACATGATTGAGTGTAATACAAGGCATCATGCCTTAACTTTCCATTATTAAAAGAAAAAATAAATAAACAAAACCAAAGCATACATGCAAAACACACACACATTGCATATGTACATACATTCATACACATACACATGGAAGAGATTGATTGTCACACATTTAGCCTCAATTATATTCTTCATAAAAAAAATTACAGCCCCCCCCCCTTTTTTTTTTCTTTCATCCTAGTTTTAATTTTTTGTAAGAGAGCCAAACCACACATTTTCCTTGTGTGGAAAATCTACACGTCTTTCTTTCACATTCCATTTTGGTCACATTACATATAGCATCACAGCATTACTGAGATAACTGAAAGGGCCCTGCACTACATGGTGATGGCGTTGTCCTCACTACAAGGCGGACACAATATATCCACTTTGTAACAATGAGAACATTTGATTTTCCGGAAGCAGATGCATGACAGACTCAAATCATTCAGAAGGGGGTTGAGGAAGCTTATCTCGAAACATGATACGCACCATGAGCCATCAGTTGTCCAAGCACAGTATCTCCGCAACTTTTTCTCTGCTACTACACATAGCTGTCCCTCCCTCCCACCACCTTCACTAATTCTATCATTTATTTATTAAATTTCTCTTTTGTCTCTTTTATAATAGTTATTTGTACTTTGTACGTCACATTACACTCTGCTGGCACTGGGCTATTGTCCTATAAGCTTACATTTAAAAATATATTTATATTTTAGAAGTAAAACAATCAAATAAAATTTTTCATTTAATCTAAGTGATTAAAACACAATTATTAAAATTTGTTAATTAAAAAAACACAAATTACCGTTTCCACATTGGAAATCGGTTCACTCATTCTAGAGAAAATCAAGAAATAAAATCAGCTCATTTTGGTGCTGCCTCATGGTGGTGGAATCCACAATTATTATGGGAACATTTAACCTTGAAATAACAGAGTGGTGTGAGCCTTACCACCTTCTGACAATAGTGGAGAACTGAGGTGCTGGGAAGTAGTCTATCAGTATATTACAAAATCCAAACAGCAGCTAGGCCTCAACATATGATAACTTTAAAATTTACCACAACACCCTTGTTCGTCCTTTGGCCGCTAGGTGTACTAGTTATCAATCACAGCTTACCGCCTGTAATACTGCAGTGTGTAATTATTTGATGCCCAAGGAACCTTGCTTGGCTAGCAAAACATTGCCACTGAGCAAACAATTTGTTGTCTGTCTGTGTTTTATTTTATCCTATCTGCAAGTACGATCTTGTGAGAACTTGAGCACCTCTGTTTACATGTTTTAGTAACAAAAGCGAAAATTAGTTAGATAAAAACACTCCGTTGCTTCTGTTACTTATTTAACTAGTGCTTTAAGAGTTCTCTTCCTGTAATGACCAAGGTTCTCTGTCTGTCATACAGTTTAAGTATTTAACACTTGTTTAAGAGGATTAACAGAAGATTTAACATGTAACATTTTTTGTTAATCCCCTTTAATAAATGTTAAATGCTTAACAGAGGTTGGAGAAACCAACCCATAGAGACTTTTCCGTGATGAGCTGATGTTGTCAACTGACTGTGTGACCTTGGTAGTGAACATGCCCAGGGATTTGTTCCTACTTTGCCGATGAGGTGCTTTGATCCCTGAAGGGAGACATTTTTGGGTAATGTGGTGAGACGCAACACCCCAAGTCTAGTTATAAAATACGTTATCGCTCACCCCAATTTTTACCACTTTACAGTTTAAACTTAACAACAGTAGCAATCACCATGTTACCGTTTATTTTTACGTCAGAATAAGATTTTAGCATATAAGATTGTAACAGAAACATGCACATTAATAATGCGAGCCGGGATATTTCCTTACTAAACAGAGTAATTTTGTGCCATGAGAGAAAGTATTTTTCTTGTGTGCACTTCACCAAAACAGTCTAACAGGTGAAATGTACGTATGACTCAATCGTTCTGCACAGGCATGAGTAGTTGCAGCACCATCCAGCAGTGCCACATATAATTTTATCATAGTTTTCTATCCTAACAAAACAGACCTTAGAATCAGAACAGAGCAATTTTTCATATATTTTAAACTAAACACTAATTTAAGCTAACCTAAACTAAGGAAAAGGACCCTTGTGCTCATGGGAGTGTGCAAGTGTCGCGCATACGCGGGGGACCTTTTGAAACATACTTGCATTTCTCCCGCTGGACTTTTCATTTCGCCCAGCCTGGCACCCCCCCCCTCCCATCTCCTCCTCGAGGGTTGTTTCCTGAAACATTGGGAGCCTAAGGGTCGTACCTATAATCAGCCTTCAAAAGCTCTGTCAACAGCCATTTGTCTTGCAGCTTGTCCACCTTCCCGATCCTATAAATATCTTTCGAATGACTGTCAGCATTAACGGTTTCTACTTTTGTTTCGAATGTAAATATGGCAACATAGCACCATTTTTACACCTGAATATAGTATACAGAGTGAGTATAGGAACGTATCCTACAATTTTTGATCATCTTTGCTAACATTTTCAACCATGTTATGGCCGTGGGCGTTCCTTCTGTTGACTATAACTTCCATAAAAAATTTTATCAACCATGTTAATCTGTGGATTTAGGTTAGGTACGTTAGCAATGGAAGGTTAAAGTCGGTTAAAGTAGTACTTGTGAAGGGTTTTTCGGTGAGCATAATCAGATGTTTATGCACAAAAAAATTCATACATTTGAAATAAAAAAACTCTGCACTAACCTGTCATATGAGTCACCTTACACACGTAAATACAAGAATATTTTTGATATTATTGTTTATTTTTTACTGCAGATGTAATTATTGTAAAAAAATAACTAAACTTTTAAAATTTGTATTTACTTATGTTGCAACAAGTACCATGTGACAAGTTATTCCAGGGATGCCTCAAATACACCGCCATTTTTATATAAATGCAATGAAAACTGCTGATCAGGATTTGGAAAAACCATCTGACCACTTTCACATGAAAAAAAGATGGCTCTACGCTTCCAGGCAGTCAACCAACCACCGAAAGAGGTTTACAGTGCATGTTACGGCCAGAAGAGATTTTTAGTGATTCGATAGTAACTGAAAGCTGTATACAGATACGGCCCTAAGCCCGCCTACCTAATTCCACTCGGATTGCTTCCTGAAACTGTGGGAGCCGAAGCCTGTTTGTTCCCTGTTCTTACCTAACGCCTGGAACCCTAGCCTGTTCGCGCTACTTCTTAAAGTGTTGACACACAGTCAGTAAGAAATTATTGAAAGTATTTGTATGGGCAGTGCCATATTGTTCAGTGAGGCTACCCAACGTAGTAATCTTTCCCAGGATCAGAGTGATCATAGCGTAACCATGGCCAGGAACACTGTCTTATTTTGACCGTAGTACCGTATATACTCGTGTATAGAGTACCATTATGTATAGTACGCAGCACAATTTTTGCAACTAGTTCCAGGGAAAAAAATTTAAGTGCCTTGCTAGCATGTAAAAAAAATCATGGGAGTAAGAGACCTTGTATCAGCGTGAGGGAGACTAGGATGGATGGGCCAGAGAGGGGGGAGGAGGGAAGGAAATGTGGCTAACAAAGAAAAGAAAGAGGAAAGATAACATTCACACTGGCTAGACTGTGATGCCGGAGGGAATGGCAGGGCTGCCGGGGGGAGGGGGTGTGTGGCTTGACTCTTCCTTGTCCACAGATACCTATAAATAGACTGCCAGGTTCGCTTGCCGCCTGTCTGCAGCCAGCTCACTCATGTGTGTGCACGAACGTCTGCACAATATTCCCTCCCCTCTCTTGCTCTGCTGTGTGTCTGCCGCTTCCAGCATGCCCCCCATCCCCCAACCACTCCCCACTGAGATAACGAGCAGCCAGTGCTGAGGGGAAAGCAAGGCTCAGGAATGTGGCTGGGGGTGACTACCAGCAGAGGGCTGTGCGACCTGAACCACCACCCTGCCTTGCCTTCTCTCTCCCGGAAAAATAAAAAGAACAGTATCACCCTATTATCTTCCTTTCTTTCCTCATTGCTGATAGCTGATCACGAGACCTCAAAATTAACTTTTCATATTTCTTCAGCCTACCACTCACGAACTTTCGTTTCTGCCACGTCAAACAAAAAAAAAAATATGGGTTTTAAACAGCAGAGATAGAGGGGGAAAGGGAGGGGGGAGAGGAAAGGAAGGAAAACCGCTGGTGCAAACAGGCGGTGAGAACATTCTCCCCCCCCCTCTCTCTCTCTCTCGCTCTCTCTCTCTCTCACTCTTTGACACCAGCCAGTTTACGACAACTCAACTCTACCTTCCAGCCTCCGCCTTTTTTTTTTGTTTACTTATTTATTTTCCTATTTTCCATTTATAGTGTACACCCCTGAATTTTTATGTTGTTTTGGAATAAAAGTACGCACTATACATGAATAAATACAGTATTACCAGCCCAAAGTTCCCTTCCCAGTCAGTTTTCTTGTACGGCTTGAAAGCCTTGTTGAACTAGTTTGTATCATTGTCACTTATGTTATGTCGTAACAACTCTTGTTGTATCTCATGTCGAATCCTATGTTGTCAACTGTTATTGAATCCTCAGTGTAAACTACGTCGTCTCCCAGATGAGATTGCCCTAACCTTTGCCTAACTGCTTTGTTTTTCTCCTTTCATGAAATCACAGTGTGTAGCAACCTCCTGATATCCAACATCTGCCTTTCCCTTTATTTAAGAGAGTGACACCCTTCACTAGCAGGTTAGAGTTTGTTCTTGTTGCTCACACAGTCGTCACTCACTGGGTGAAGGTTAATTATATTACAGAAAACTCTACAAGAGCAACCCTAGCTTCTCGTACTCTCTCATTCCTAGAAGATTTCTAGAGATATGCACTGCTCACACTCAGTAACCTTACCTGCAACACCAAACACCTAGCACATGGCAGACATCAGTGGGTCGTCCACCTCATGGAGTCTGGTTGGCTGGGCCTCTTGCTCACTGTGGGGTTCAGCAGCGAAACTGCCCAATACATGAAACAGCTAGTCCTCAAACAGTGCCAGTCCTTGATTAAGGGTAGCAACTGGTATGGAGGGTAACAAGTATGGCACTGCAACAGCGACCTGGTATGTATTGGGTTGATGTCGCTCACTACCACTGTACATATTTGCTACCAATCATTTTCATTGTAAACATAACACAATTTTTTTTTTGCTGCATATATATTTCTTGCGAATAAAATACTTTATAAAGAAAAGTTCTGTACTGTGTTCTACTCAAAAGATGAGATGGTACAATAACACAGTCACTATGTACAAAAACTGAAATGACCAACTGACTCTACACTCTGCACTTGTATATCCTTGCTTAGACTGCCAGAGATTGTGATGCACCCTTCTCCAAGAATTTAACTTGCCACTTGCGTAAGGACAAGAGGGGTGAAAGCAGCTACGGGAGAAGGATGGTGATTGAGCCATGGGATTCCTGACCACAGACCGGACAGACGTTTGATTGTTCCTGCCATCTTTCCCAACAATCACTGCACGCTGGAGTGTCATTACATGGCTGCAGCAACACGTTGGGAGCACACATTTCGCACATCATACACACTTTGGATTTCTGCTCTTCCTCTACATAATCTATCTCCATTTCATTCAACTCACACTGTAACAAATCTTCACTATGCAGTGGATCCTCACCCTGTAACAGATCGTCCCCTGATAACAAATCAAACTTCCAGTCGTTCAACTCTTCTTCACCTTCTGCATCATCATCATCTCCATCTGCAATCAAAACATGTCTTTTGTATCAACTGAATCTGAAATGCAAGTTTATTAATCAATTGGAATGGTACTAACCACAACATAATACCACTTTATCACATTCATTCATAAAAAAAGACCCAAATAATTTTGCCCTGTATAATTTCATGGAACTGGTACTGAGTTTTAATCAATCATTTAACCGCTAAAAATGTTTTATTTCACAAACTTGTATTGTTAGCTATCAATCACAGAGCTTAATAAATCGTATAAAAGCAAATGCATTATCTCACATGGGAGCTTAAAATAAACTTAAATGTACAGTTTCAAAACAGATATAATAAATTCTAATATATTTCATTTTAGCTATCATTTTAACCAGTTATGTAGCCTATGAGTTTTATAGAAAATAACACTTTTTACATTCCTGGGCATTTTTAACTCTGAATTTATTTTCACTCAGCAGCCTGAGCTCCTGCCAAAGCTCACTTGCTGCTGCAGATGCCTGTAACTCGACATTAAGTTATATGAGATGTTGGTACTCTACATCGTCTTGTTATTTGTCCACGTGTTTTGAAGTTCTCTCACTGTTTCCTTTTGTTTAAAATTAACCATTTTGTTTGGTGTTACTATGAAATTTTATTTTCTGAAGGACAGCTGTTGTATCCACACTTCAGGCATGTGACTGTAATTAATGCAAAAATAAATTAATAATACAGCAACACATTGTGTACAGTAATTTACTGTATTTTCTAGTAAGAACTCGCTAAGTAATACGGATTTAAATAATAATTTTGACAGGTGTTTTATACTTTATTTTGTGCCAAAGAAAAGATGCAAATGCTCTTCCAGGACAACATTTCATTAAGAACTTCTGTGCCTGTTTAAATACATTATTTCTCAACAAACAATAATCCAATACCTAGGCAATTGCTTGTGAACACATTTGCTCCATGAGCTACAGTTATGCTGCAGGCGATGCTGATCCTGTATTCTGCATCAAATAATGGTTGCAGATCCCATTCCTGGGTATAAATTGACTCACAATGCATCTGTATACTCAAATTAATTATTATTTCAGTAAGCGATAATCTGATTTTCTGAGAAAAAAAAGTAAAAACCACAAGTTTCTTACTAAACGCTGCATGGTGCACTGTATTACACTTTCTTGGCAATATTCTTAGGGGGAGCGGGATAGTTCCGCATGTGCCCTATTAGATATTAGGGTAAAATATTTTTCAAAATATTCTAGCATATACACAATATTCTACTAAAAACTTGTAACCTTTTAGGCAAACACAAGCAAGCAAGAATTTAATGAGAAAAATTACAAATTTTTATGTTTAGGAGTAGTAGTAAATCAAAATCAGTCAAAAATTTACAAAAAATATTTACGGTATTACGAACTGATCTCCCACTCTATTATAACCCTTTCCCCAGAAATTATGAAGGGTCTTAACAGTGAGGCTTTACTAAATTTATTTTATGTTCACACAATCTATATTGTACGTGGTGCACTCAATGAAAACTTATCAATTTTTTTTCTTAATGTAATGTATAAATAAGGGCAATATTTACTTTTATAAAAATATTTTGTGAAGCTAATTAAGTTTTGTTAATACCCCAAAAAAGCTGAAAATCTAACTAAATTTAAAGATGGCCATTTGGTCAGTAGTTACGGTGGAAAGAGTTAAAGTTCTCAGGATATAATTAGTGCAATCATAAGTTGTTATGGTGAATATTATGGTGAGATTGTTAACAATAATGGTAATCTTATGTAAAATCCGAAAGACATTCTTGTAATTTCTAGCATCGAATTGGACTACAGCAAAGATAAAGTGTCGGATAAGACATTGGACAAGGCGTTGAACAAAGCCACTGTAGACAACACAGCGAGTTTGCTCGTCATCATAAAGGAGTTCCGCGAAATAAAGTCCCGTATAGAAATGGCGCGCCAAGAAAACGAAAACGAATTTCACAAAATCAAAATCTTCCATAAATCCATTTCGACCAACCTTGTGGACATCGCAACAAACATGCAAAAACTCTCCGACGAAATTTAGTGCAATGAGTTTAAAATTCACAACCTCAAAAATTGTGTGGTCGCTGCTGAAGGTAAAAACAAGGAACTTCAGAAAAAAATCATGCAGTTAGAACAGCACACAAGAAAAAATAACTTGGAGATCACTAATATGCCTGAGCAGACATCTGAGAACATTTTGATGCTACTCAACACAATTAGCCAAAAAGTTGGTTTGACTTAGGACAAATACGACATTGATGCTGTCCACAGAGTAGCATGGACGAATGACAATGCCGGAGAAAATAGGCCTCGCTCCATTATCACAGAATAAATAAGTAGTAACAGAAGCAACAAAATGTGGTTTTTATCATGCTCGTTTTTTCTTTGGATTGTCATGATTTGGGAGTTTGTTGACGTTTGGTTACACTGAAGTTTAGCAAGATCTATTTTATAATTTGTGAGGAAATTGAAACGTAAGTAATGTCACATTTAACACTGTTAAATATTGATTGAGAAAGAAACAAATTACAGTATTTCATGAAATACAAGCGGTGGTTTAAACTGATGTCTCAAATTTCACATGGCTTTGTTTACATGCATGTACGTCCCGAGAGCTGGTACAATAGCAACAATTAAAAAGCTTGTTTATGTCGCTTCTGATAGAATTAGTTATTCTCTCAAGTTGACCCTCAAACCGTCACATTTAGAATTTCTTAGTATTTAATTAATGTATAAACTAATTACAGTGTCTTAAGCATTACAAGTTGTTAAATAAACAATGACTCGAATTCCCCTGGCATTGTTTACAATTCTTACGCTCCAAGAGCTGGTACGATTGCAACAATGAAAAAGTCCCCTTTGTCATTTCTGTTAGCATTATTCATTCTGTGCCATGATTGTTCGTTTCGTTAGTTGGCAGAAAAGAGACGCATTCAAAGCTGCCTGTAAAACATGACGTTTGAGCAGTAATCACCTGGGCCTGGGCGACAATGTGCCAATCTTTGCCAATGACGATATGTGTCCAACTCAGCAACTGCCGAACCTTCGGAAATGAACTCATTTCGGGTATTGTTTGCTTTGACTCTCGAGATAGTGCTTCGGTCAATCTATCTAATTCACGTCTTGACAACATTAGGCATAAGATTAACCCTGTTACCCTAGACTTGTCTCTTCACAGTAGGTTGTGTACCATGTAACAGTAACGTGCTCATAATAACAATTCTCTCAAAGATGCCTATACTGCAATATATTGTAACATCATCAATTAGTCTTCAAAGTGTTCTAGTTGAACCTTTTAATAACAGTAAAGAATAGCTTAGCAAATTTTTTATATTCTTCCCATGCTCCTGTTAATCTCGAACTGCCTAGGCCCAATTATATGTGTAACCCGTGTTTTAAGTATTACAAAAGAACCCTGTTACAATGTTTCTGAAGGGACTCAAAAATGTTTACTTTATAAATGGGAAAACATTATAAGAGGGTAATTTCCTATTATAAAACAGTTTTAGAGACCAAACAAAGATAGCATTGTAACCAGGAAAACTTTATAAGTGGGATCATTATAACAGGGTTCTAGTGCATTAGTAATGTGGATTATCCCCTTCTTTTGTAATGTGGAATTGCAACATATATTACCCCTTATACATTTTGATTACCTCTATGATCTAACGACTGTCCTAACCCTAATACACTAACCTCTTAACACCCTGCACTAGTAACGTACCCATCAGTATATACAGTAAACCCTCAATCTAACGACACCACATGGTGGCAGATAATTATGTCGTTAGTCCCGAGGTAATGAATTTTGACACCCCCAACATTAAAAAAAAAAATTAAAGGGTTTTTTTCCTTATAGTTAATATAGAGCAATTACCGACTTAAAATAAACACTTTTTCTTGAAATTATATTTTAGTATAACGAAAAAGGTGTCTTCCAAATAAAATGGTGTTCCATAACACCCCGTGTGTCGTGATGCCTGCGTCCGTGAAGCGCGCTAGGTCTGGTTGTGTAGGATGGGGGAGGGGAGAGCGGCCGGCTGGCTTTGGCTTGTCTCACTCAACTCGTGCGCGCGTGATTCATCCTGCTTGCCTGGCGCAAAGCTCACCAACAACAGAACGACTCATACTGCAACGATTTTAAACATTTCAGTAAAGCCGTTGAGTATTTTTTTTGTAATTACGCATGAACTGTTACAGCTTGTCGCCATCATACGATTTTAAGTGATACAAAGAAAAAAAAAGTCTTTATTTTTTAAAAACCAATACGCCTATCAGAAACGTGATTTGGAACCACTCAGAAGGTCTAAAAACAGACTTTTCAAGGTGTTAGGTTTGTAGGAAAAATCGTAAAACTATGCACAACGCACCAGTCTGCACTGCGAATAGAGGCACAGTGGCTCTCGACACCTGGGTCACAGTTGCTCTAATCGCTGCCCTGTTGAATGAGCATAATTAAAAATCTTATCAGCCCACATGTAGCATACGTGACTATTGTAGGCCATTTTTACGCTGCAGCCATTTGCCTCATGTGCTGAGTGATCAATAACACAGCGGAACTTGTCAAGGTCAAGACGAGTTGAATGTGCACAGCATGATGTGAAGCAAGAGAAAAAAGATGAGATAACGCAGGATTATTTTCTTTCTGTTTTTTTTTTGCCTTGTTTACGGACTGAGTGCCAAGCTGGTCCTTTTTTTTTGGCCGTGCTGTAATAAAAAAATAAATAAACATGATGTCTCTTCATCCCCAACCCCCTGGGCTCTCACCACACACGGAAACAAAGACGATGGCTGGGAGAAGGTGGGAAAGAAAGGCATACATGTGGCACTTCTTTGCTGTCAGACAGGCTGCTAGTTGTCATGTGACGTATCACAGCCGGTGTCGGCCGCGTGCACACAAGCACAATCTGGTTTGTCAGCAGGGGATGAGGGGGGGGGAGTGAATGGTTTTTGGCTGGTGTGGACAGTCAGGAGGGGTGTTATCTATTATTAGCCGTGTGTTTCTTACAGTACGGCACTCACCAAACAAAATACAACATGGACAAGCAACAAGTCGAACAATACAATACCATTGCTATGCGCACGTCAGGTGGCTGACTGCGCGGCACAGATGAGACGTGTAGGAGTAAGGAGAAGAAAGTGCAGAGAGGAGGGCGCGTGGCAAAAATTTGTGATAGGCATGAAGGGTGGAGGGAGCTAGGAAAAGTGAGGAGGAGATAAGGCAGCATTAGTCATCACGTTTCACATATGTCGATGTTGCGCAGGCGGCTTAACTCACCAGGCGCGCGTGCTTTAAATACATTCCAGCCACAGTTTCTAAAATTTTTTTACAGTTTTTTTTTTTTTTTGTTTCACAGCCCCATATCACTAATTTATTATAACTTCAGTATGTTATTGTTTAATGTACGCAAATACATTTTTAAATAACGTTTTACTATGATATATTGCACTTTGCTTAGCTTTGATTAATTTTGAAAATATTAATTTTTCCAGGGTTCCTGGAAATTATGTTGTTAGATCGCAGATGTCGTTAGATCGCAGATGTCGTTAGATCCGATGTCGTTAGATCGGTGGTCTACTGTACTATCAAAATGTTAGGGGATTATGCACTAAGTCAAGCATACTTCATCAAAACATCCTCCTAAACAATTATTACATAATATGTCTAACAGAAACATGGTTGAAACGTTTCATCTAACATTGAACTATTCCAAAACATATACCAAGTCTACCGAATCGATATGCCTTCCAAAGCCAGAGGTGTCCTGATTGCCATAAATTAATTCCTAGCAAACAAAGACTGCACAATCAAATCCGTTGACTTAGAACTTAAGTCCTCACATTTAGTATTAAAAACAGATTCAGCAAAAAGAACATCCTAATATGTACTAGAAAATAGATCCCTCCGAACTCTCTTACGACGTACATCAACGAACTATGTCTTAGTATAACAGAATAATTTATTAATCATGCAAAATTCAATAGTACAGAAATTATTGTTCTTAAGGACTACAATACAAACAATATATTGTGGGTGCAGAAAAATACCCACACTATGTCAACAGCACTAAATGGTTGTGTCACACAGTGTCTGGTAAATAATATCTCATTACTTAACTTGCGCCAGTGTAATTTTATCACTAATAGCCTACATACAACAAAATCCTCAACCTTGCATTAACCAATGTCTCAGGAAACGTTCTAGTCACAAGAGAATCAGATAGCCTAGTATCGGAAAATTTGCACCATCCATCATTATTAATTTAGGTCCAAGAATACTAGCAATTAATTATGGTGCCCCCTAACGAAGTCAAATTTGTATACAGCTGACTACAATAACATTAACACAGTCTTGTCCTATATGGATTTGAACAACATAGTAGTAGATGGCATTAATAAAACTGTTGACAACTTTTACAACGTGCTCTAAGCCAAAATAGCAGTCTGTGCCTGTAACTCCGTAAAAATGCAGTAGATATTCACACTGGTTCTCCATGACCTGAAATACCTACCGAGTTAAGCATAAACACAGAATGAAATACAAAAAATTAAAGAATAGACATGACCAAACCCTTTTCTCACACTACTGCCAACTAGATAAATTTCAACTCTATAGATGTCACAAAGTGCACCTATCCCACATAGAAAATGGAATATTGGAAAATAGTAAAACCTTCTGGCGTTTTATTAACACAAGAAGAAATCACATGGGTATCTCAAAACTGTCATACGACAAAACTACAGATAATGAAATCACAACCGGGGAAATGTTTTCAGATTGCGTACTTTACACCGATATATAACCCACGTTCACCACCGGTACGTAAACTTGAGGACAGAACTAATTGGTTCCTTTCTAATATAATCATTAGTTACAAAAGATTTTTATGAAGACATGCTAACACTTGATGAAAAAAGATCAGTTAGTCCAGATGCAAATGTCAACAAATACTGTGCAGCTCAGATCACTATACCATTATGTCACATATTCAATATGTACCACTCCGTACAGCCATATTCCCACAAAAGAGAAAACTTTCTAACATAGCACCAATACACAAGGTGTAGACAACACATCAGCTGCCAACTACCGCCCAATTTCAATTCTAGACTGCTTTGCAAAGATGTTTGAAAAATTAGTGTATCCACACATTCTTCATTTTGTCAAGCCATATTTGCCTCCTGAACAGCATAGATTTGTGCAGGGTAGATCTATCTCCGCTAACTCCTTATTTTACATCACCAATATCCTCACCTCCTTCACAGAACAAAAACAAGTTGATGCTGTGTACATAGATTTGTCTAAGGCTTACGACAAGGTTGACCATTCACTTATGTGCACAAAACTGAGCAGCTATGGTTTGACTGTCTTGCTCCTGCAATGGCATAAATCATATTTAACTGACAGATACCAGCAAGTTACTGTTAATGGACACACCTCTAATCCAGTTTAAATTACGCCTGGGGTACCACAAATTTCTCATTTATTCACAGAGATGACTGCAGAAATCACACAAATAATCAAATCCTAGCCTTCTCTACGCTAATGATCTCAAAATCTATAGGCAAATCAATTCAATTCAAGATTGTATAGCACTATAACTCTCAACACAGACAAACATAATGCTACCACATTCAACCGATGTAAGAATCCTTCACATTACAACTACCTTATTAACAATAATGCCTTACCAACAAAATCTGAAGTCAGTGACCTGAACACACTTCTTGACCAGAAACTTAATTTTAAGAGCCACATAAACAATATTACAAACAATGCCCTACAGGGCTCTAGGCTTTATAACAAGAAACACAATAAATTTCAGAAACCCTAACTGTATGCAATCCTATACGATCCTTTGTTGAATTTGTCCTGGAATACAACTGTGTTGCCTGGAATCTGTACTACACTTTATCTTGTACACATGCTAGAAAGTACCCAGAACAAATATGTACAAATTATGAAGTTTAGGGGCATGGAGTTAACCCTTGCCATCACTGTACTCCACGCGAATTCTGTTATCACTGATGTTCTTTAAAAAAGCTCCTCAAGGGTAGATACGAATGTGATTACCTCACCCAATTAACGCAACCGGAAGTTCCTAAAACTTTCTGCTGCTCACGTAACATCTTCCACACTAAAATATGTCGCTCTAACGAGTTTTTTAGTCCGTCTACTTGCATGTGTAGAATTTACAACCATTTTTCAAGACAACATGAGAAACTTAATATCTTGCCATGTCTTGCCGCCTGAGGAAGCCAGTTTAATACTGGCAAAACGTCGCGACAGCGCTTTCACGCAAAAATTTGTATCGTCCCTTCGTGTGTGTGTACCTATTTACAAGTATCAATTGTAAGTACTTGTACTTCTGTCTGTTATATTACTTAATACTGACGTGTGTCCCTTGCGCTAGACGATCTGGGTTGCAAGTAAGATTGCTGAATGTGAGCAGTGTGTGTCTCTAGAAGACCTTTGAGGTAAAGAGCACGAGATACTGGGGCGGTTCTTCTAGAGTAGTTAGTAATAGAGTTATCCTCGACCCAGCGAGTGACTACTGGGTGAGCCAACAAGGACAAACTCTACTTGCTAGCGCAGGGTGTCATCTTTACATAATATAGGGCAAGGCAGATATCACTCGCCTTGTATTTGATATCAAGGGTTGGTACTCAGGTTAATCTCATGAAAGGAGAAAACAAGGTAATTCATTTTCATAGGGAGTTTATATTCACAAACATAAGTTACAGCACTTGTCACAGCATAATGGATTTAACACTTTTAGAGTACCTACATGGTATACAACATGGGTTTGTGTCAGTCACAATTTGAGGACATACATTACAACACTGGGATCTCAATATGAAATACAACAACAGGGTATAACAATAATAATGATACGGCAACTTGGAAATACAATACTAGTTCCACAGGACATATTATGATGCATACGACTTTACATGGCACTCCGGGCCGTTCAAATACTGGGCAAGAATTAAGGCCTTACACGTGGCCGAAACTGTGTGGCGATCATCTCTTTGATCCCGAGAGGTTTACAATATTCATAGCCTCTTTTACATAATGGCGCTGCGGCCGTTGAACAATACTGGACTAACAGAAATACTGCATTACTGGTAATTAAGCGGCGATCTCTCTGATCCCTGGGAAAGTTTACTACATTCCGTAACTTTCAATAAACTTTACGAGACTGGGGAGTGTAAGCTAACACTTTAAAACTGGCAACGTGCATGGATGCGAAGTATTAGGCATAGTGGCTTGAAGAGCACACAGGTTAGGTTACCATGCTAGGAAGATTAAGTCTCAACTCATAAACACGAATAAGTCGTCCTGGCTAGAGTGGTGGGTTGAGGCAGGATCCAGGGCTCCCTACGCAAGAAGCCACTGGAGGGTTCGGGGTGTTCCCTTTACAAGAAAGCTGCCCCTGGATGCAGGTAAGGGTCGGAGGGTTCCATTTTCAAGAAACAGCCTCCTCAGGAGATAAGGTAGTATGGAGGGTTCCATTCACAAGAAACAGCCTCCGAGATTAGAGTGGGGGCGTTCCCTTTACAAGAAGCAGCGCCCGATGAGATGAGAGGGTCCCTTCACAAGAAACAGCCTCTCGAGGAGATTGGGGCGTTCCCTTCGCAAGAAACAGCGCCCGAAGGGACGAGAGGGTTCCCTTTACAAGAAACAGCCTCTCGAGGCAAAGGTAGGTTAGGTTTTGGGGGTGGTGCCAGACTGGCTCGGCCCGAAGGCCGAACCCCTGACGACTGACTAGCTGGGGGCAGCACCCCTCCTTATATACTGGCCAGAAGGGCTGAAGTACCGTTAGCAAAATGGCGGCCGAGCCGCACGAGGCTGTCTGCATCTACAGGTGTGCCACACTCACACAAGGGAAATTTTCTCTCGTGGCACAACTGAGTAAACAAATATCCCGACTGACATAATTAATAATGCTCATGGTGCTGTTAAACATTATAATCAATACACAAGAACATTTATATAATACTAAAACACATTTCTAATAAATAACAAACAAGTGCAATTTATATTTACGAGCATATTTCCCGTGATCGCTGTTTAGTGCATTTTTACAGAGTCCGTGCACGGGATTGGCACCACTGGTGAAGCATTCGGCTGTATTTTGTAAACAAACACTAGTACAGGTTAATGAATGTTACAAAGGCACTTATACATGGAAAACAAAGACTGGATAAACACTTGGGCATAAGTAAATACTGTTATACAAATAAAGCTTCGTCTTCACAATCTTACATGCTAAGATATTATTCTTACGTAAAAATAAACGGCAACATGCAATCGGCAAAGGTGCGGGCGAAAGCTAGTGCTTTTAGGTTAGAATAGTTAAGTGTTAAAAATCGGGGGCGAGCATTAACGTAATTGAAAAGTATACATGACGGCGTGGCGTCAATACCGTATTTGCCGGCATATAGGACGACCCCGCATATAAGACGAGACATGGTTTTGAAGATACAAAATCTTGAGAAAAAAAAAAAAAGTAAATTATTAATTTTGAAATTCCCAACAGAAAAATATTTTTTTCCTTTGTCAGAAACATTAAACATTTAGCTTAAATATTTTTAATGCATTTATTACCGTTACACAAACATCATAGGAGACACACAAAAGAATAACATTGGCTACTACTGCCCCCCAGGTGCCCAAGAGCTAAGGAAATGCACTGTGGCTGCGGCACACGTGGCCGGCAGCTGTGTGCGACTTGGGCAACGCCGGACTGAGGCATGCAGCATGCTGCTACATGGCAACGCCAGGCTACAACAGCTGATTGCAAGGTCGTCACATTCCTGTGTGCTGATGTCGCCTGCCAGCCTAACACTACACACATGAATGTGTGGTATGGTACTTAGATCCTTGTGTTCTCCGCCTGAGAATTTTGTGCTAGTGAGACAAATGATCAAGGCACGCGGTACCTAGATCCTGGTTTTCTCCGCCCGAGAGTTTTGTGCTTGCTAGACAAAGGATCTAAGCATGCGGACCTAGATCCACGTTTTCTCCGCCCGAGAGTTGTGGGCTGGCGAGACAAAGGATCTAGGCATGTGCTCCAGCTGTAAGCTGTAGCTATCGCCGCTTCGCTGTGAGGTAAAAGTATCCTAATGACGTTCATCAAAATTTCGTACCGTTAATTTTATTTATAAAAAAAAAAGGGGCACTTTTTTTTCATTTGTGACGAAAAACACAATTCCTTTAAACATCATACAACTCCACAGCTTACAGCTTAACTTTCAAACGTTATTTAGGTTACCAAAAATTTTGGCACCTTCATATACGAAGAGTAGCAATTTTTGAAGGCCAAAAATATGTAAAAATAGTTGTCTTATATGCCGGCAAATATGGTATACAGTATTCTCTAACAGTGACTTGGCCTTTAAAAAACATAGTTGATTGTCTCTAAAAATATATCACATTTACCAGTCATACTATGAGATTATTCATTTCACTCAGTAACATTACTCTGTAGTACAAACAGACATAGGCATTGGTTGTGAATATTTGTTTTGTTGTTTCTCACTAATAATTTGTATATTGTTTCTCACAGGTATTACTAGTTTGTTATTGTTAGTCTTAATCTACCGTACTTGAAGAATTGCTGATGTTCTATTAAATAGGTAGTCCTCGACTAAACACTACGCTTGTCTGTCTTGATAATGATCAAATTGTTTCTGTGAGCTCTAATATTGTATTATTACTTTAAAATTACTACTATTAACAATGATGTCCATGTCAATGTTGTACACTTGTCAGTGCTGTAACCTTGACAGTACTGTCACTTCTTGAACACTTGTAATGCGTTGGATTGTTGACTTGTGGAATTGTCTGAATTAAGAATATATATTGTATACTAGGCATGTGCGAAGGTCTGTTTTTAAATGCGAAGCGAAGTCGAATCGAATCTTGAATTGTGCGAAGGAGTGTCGAAGGAAAGTCAAAGTCGAAGAATTAAATTTTTTTCAC
Organism: Medauroidea extradentata; assembly: GCA_003012365.1. NCBI lineage: Eukaryota > Metazoa > Arthropoda > Insecta > Phasmatodea > Phasmatidae > Medauroidea > Medauroidea extradentata. The sequence continues at coordinate 92,621 of PNEQ01033015.1, forward strand.
ATCAGACAGCAAAGAAAAAAAATTTATCACAAACAATTGGTAATGAAAAAAATATTTAAATATACCGTATTTACTCATGTAGCCTAACAAATTTTTTTCTATGGGTTCAAAACAGGGGGTGCATAAGATAAACAAGGATTATTTTTAGTGAGATTATAACCTCCATAACTCGAAATTATACTACGATATACTTAAATGTCAACGTATCTGAACAAAACCTACTTTAATTTAATGTAACATGAACACCTGCCTATGAGACGTAACATTTTAGGCCTACTGCCTTCCAACCGCTAGAAGAAGCCATATTTACAACCACAAATTTCCACTTTGTAGAAGAGGTTAATTTCTTTGTTCATTATCGCCGATGACAAAACAAAAAATTACCGAAAATGCCAATTCTGATTTAAATGAATCTGCAGTCTTTACGGTTTAAGATTAAAGTCATAATAAACCGCTGCCCGTAATATAGAACGGGAAACGTAAACAATAACATTGTTGGCAATACCATAGATGAATGAGCAACATGGAGGCACCACACTCCGTTAAGACTTTCTGATTTGTGATCGGGACCACGGCCATAATTCTAAGACCGTGATCGGGACCACTTTAGTGCTGATTTTACTCTAAAGCTTGCTGTACTACTGGTATGCAGTTTTCTATTATTCTTAGTTCTGTGTTGTTTACGTAATATATATTCGCGGGAAAGCAGAAATTACAGTGGTATTGAGCTAAAAAAATGTTTGATGTGTAAGGTGTGTACAGAAATATTTTTATACATCCATTATTTAGAATATTCTGGTGTTTGAAAGTCTGGATAAATGGTACTTTACTGTACTTACTGATTTACTGTCTACAGGTTGCGCCGGCGTAGTTTTGTTGGATTATAGTGACTTCGGCTTAAGTGAAATTGTGCCGCTGAATGTAGCCTAAACAAAATAAATAGTTCACCACTGTGCCGTGAATGTTAGTTTTTAAGTGAAAGTTATACAGAATAATACAATTACAAATAAATGGAAAATTACCTGCTCCACATAAATAATTTTGTCTGTTGTGATGCAAATTGTGGTTATCTTCGACCGACTTTCAACTCGAAGATTTTTATTGGTCGTAGACGAAGTCGAAGGAACAAAAATCTTTGATTCGACTTCGACAATGCGAAGCTTCGCACACCCCTATTGTATACTATCATCACTGTATTGTATCTGCTGTGTCTATTATCCTATTACTGTTATCATTAGCTTCTGTACGGATTTTTTTTTTTGTGGTAGACTGTTAAAGGTTTGTATTAATATAACACTATTTGAATTTTGATAACCCCAAGGAAAATGTTAAACTTACACAGTACCAAGCCTCTTAAATTATACTTTGCACCATCTTTCTTTGAAAGGCTAGCTAAAGAGCTAGCTAAAGAGTATCGTATATTTGTGGCAGTAGTAAATGAGTGTATGACCAGGATGGGCATGCAAGAGTGACTACAGCTGTGCATTACTGTATTTGACACAGTGTTACAATTCAGATTTTATATTCCACATTCTATACTTAATGAAATTTACAAAATAAGACATTAACCAAATATTCAGCACATGGTTAATAGTGCTACTGTGGTTACCACATAAGCCATGACAGCTCACATGGCAGCCAGTTTTCTAAGCAGTGGTACCTACTACTATATCTATGTAATACTCACTGAAGGTAGCATTGGATGCAGCTTGAGTTACATGAACAGTGTAGGTCACATCAGAACGATGATGGAAGAGGGTCTTATTTAATACAGGGTTGACAGCTGCACTGGCACGTTGCAGAAACCTGAATACAGAGATTTTGTTGCAGTCAAGGGCAGCTGTTGCTGCTAGAACCTTTCCTTCCTCTAGCAACCAGCGCGTCCTGCGTGTGCGTGTTACACACATACCGTTCCTAGTACGTGTCAGGTCCAGCCTGCACATTCGTTCTTCTGCACGCAGGGCATCTGAAACCAAAAACCAACCATTCTTAGTCATCAAACATTTCATACTACAACGCAACACTGACACTCAGGTCCTCCCAAAGAATATTTCATATGCTAGTTGTTGCAACAGAAAGTGTACTGTGAGCACATCCTCGTGAAGTATTAAAATCCACTACAACAAATACTGAACGCTAAAGTCAACATAACACACATGATGTTTGCTCGAGGTGCTCTTAAAGATCATATACCACACTGACACTGTCGCTAAAATCCTTGTGAAGAATGTTTCGTGTGCTAGTTGCTGCAACATAAAGTGTACTGCGAGCACATCTCGTAAAGTATTAAAATCTACTATAACAAATACAGAAAACTTTTCAGCACTGATGAACATTTTTTCAGGCATCTTGAAAAATGTACCTAAGTAGATGCTGCTTATGGTACAATGAGCCGTATTCAACACCTCAGTAATAGAAAAAAAACAGCCAAAGAAAATATTTGACGGTAACCTCAAATATTGATTTCAGATTACACTGTGTTAAATATTTTAAAATGCATCATTTACAAGAAGATAATTTAAACCTAAATAAACAAATTGTGCCAGTTAGTGATGAAAACTAATTTATGGTAATGCAAATTAACAGATGTCACTAAAAATGTAATAACCGATTTTTACTATTACCTACAGTCAACGATAGGAACTCAAAATGAGCTAAGCGCCAGGAAAGATTAACTTTGTAGTGTGAGCTAACTCCTTTTATTTTAAAAGAACTTAAGTTGAGCTGAGTTCCAATTTCAAAGGCGTTTCCTTAGCGCTGTCTCACGAACATATTTTAATGAATATTTATTGCAATTTCCTTCACATGTTTCGTGATAGTACAATATTTTTGCTGCGGAGCAGGAGGCAGAAAGAAGGAGAGAGGGCAGCGTTGCTTATCACATCCTACATGTCAGTGTTGTATGTATGGCTGAACTCAGCATTACATACACTGCGTAACTCAGCAGATGTGCACTTCACGTGTATTCCAGCCAAAATTATATCAGTTTTTTTGCAGATATTTCCTTATTTCACAGTTACAGCTTATCAATTAATGATAACTATACTATGTTATCGTAGCATGATAAATATTTTTTTAAGAACCATTGATTTCACTTCTTGCACGTTTCTTAAATTTTTTACCTTTTAAAAATTAAAATTTAAATTTTTTTTTGTAGTTCCTGGAATGATGTTAGATTGCTGGTGTCATCACATCAGATCCAATGTCATTATAACTAGGTTCTACTGTAATTGTTTGTAATAATTTTCTATATACACTAGACCCCGATTTTACGAATATTCACGGTTCCTCTTATCACATTCGCAAAATCGCTACCTTCGTAAAATCAATAGCGGCCTATTATGGCACCCCCAACTCCAACTTAAAAATTTAAAATTGCATTTTTTTCTGCAAAGCGGCTCTAGTCGGGCACAGACTTCCGTAGCGTTATGCAGGAAATTAATTAATGTAATAATAGAAACATAAATTGATATCAGTAGTCAGACGTCATTCTGTTGAGCAGTAGATATAACCCACCCTTGTCCTCAAAAAATGAGAAAACCGAGCTGACACTTAAGATTCTGTTCTGGAAATGCATTTAATTTAGAGTCAATTTCAGTTAAGGTAATAGATCTAAGAACTGAAACACGATGTTGAGCAAGGACTTAATTATTCTATTTTGATTTATAGACAAACTTTTGGGGGGAAAATTTATGTCAAGTGTATAACTATAGCGGATACGCACCAGTGAAAGCCCAAGGGTTCTTGCAGTGCAGTCCCATCCTCTTCCTGAAGTGGCGCTTATAGTTCTCGTGGTGGTTGTTTGTGCGCTGTGGGCAGCCATAGACACTCACATGTGGGCTGATCCACTCCTGTTCCAGGGCCGAGAACAAGGGTGCAAGGTGCTCTGCTTGGCTCTGGGTGCGGGCATACTGCACACATGCCTCCAACCCCACTGTCAGGTGTTCAGGGCGGAGCAGAGGCAACACCATGCACATCTTCAACACTGCTCGGGCGGCAGAGCTGTCGCACAAGTGGGGTTGCAGGCCAAGCCCCAGTGACTGCCGCATCAGCCACTGCAAGTACACCAGTTCACTTATGAAACCTCTCATCTTGCAATTATGAAACGCTGGCCCATAATTCAGTACATACCTTGCCTAGGGCAGAGGTGGAGTAAGAGGGGAGGGGAAGGGGGACAAAAAGGGACAGGACCCCTCTTCAGAATGTTCTAAAAATTTCAACCAAAGAAATGCCAAGTAAAAAAATAGAATTCACACTAGTAATATGGCACTGTTCACATGGTAATCTCTGTAAAAATATTTTTTTGGGTTTCTTTAATAAAGAAATAATAGTCCTTGGCAGCAACACTGAAATTTTAGGAAATTAAATTTTAAATTCAAAATGACCTTACATTGAGGCAACTATGCATGATGGTGCCATACAATTTTATCATGATGTTGCATGTTCTGTCATTTGGTACTACTGTATCTCTAACCAATATTGTCACAAGTGACTAACCAAAAAGACTTGCCAGCTTTCCAAACAAAGTGGAAAAGTTTGTATAGTTGCAAGCTATTCAGTAGTAAACAAACAAGTGTACCTGTTGTTGAAATTTAATTAAGTAACAATTTCACTGAAGAAAACAAGGAAAGGGCAGTGTTTGACAACAGAAATGTAAAGAATAAAAAAAATTAAATCAAGTCAAAAGTTATGCAATTGCTAGGCCTAAAGTTGTGTAATATGGTTGTAGACTGTGTAAAAAGTAAGGAAACCTGGGCAGTTTATTTTATCAGGAGCACAAGAAATTATTTTACCAGGATCGCAAGAAAACTACAAATGGTCATCTTTCATTCCAAATAAATTGTCGTTATCCTATGAAATCAACACAACTCATTCAGGTAAACTATCTTAACAAAATTTTGTCTTTATAGCATAGCTCCATTAATAACTGATTTCTTTCTTTGTTTTCAACACGCAGGAAAATATCATTAGGACGATTTCATCTTGAAGAAAACATTGCATCAGGCATATGGACACACTGCGCGGCTTGTGCCCAAAAATGAACACTCAAGTTGTTTGACATTGTATTTTGTGTTCGCAAGCAATCAAGAACACTATCATTCTTTCACACTTATAACCTTAATCAAAGGTATTTAATACTTTTCCCTGCCTGCAGACGAGGCAGTTACGGTGTAGGTCACACAAACTTCATACATTTTACGTTACAAGTAAGAATAACCATTTGTATTTATCATGTTTAGTGCAATAGTTTGCATGGTTTCGTCAAGACGCTACAGTATCAGAATGGAAGTGATGTAATTTCTAAAAGCAAATATAAAAGAACCAAAACAATCCAAATCTTCACAACAACCATAGCTGAAATGTAACACACATTATTCAGAACTTCAGAAAAGGTGACAAATACATTACTCTGTTTTTGTCGCAACACTTACTGTCATGGCACAGAAAGTTCCCCTCTCCTCATCAACCTTTCCATTTGTGTGTTACATAACTGTGTGTATGTGCATTTGCTCCACTAAGAAGACAGTAGCAAGTGATGGGAATGCAATGACAACTGCTAATAACAGGCTGAGAACTGGTAAACTGAGCAATTAAATTGTGGTTGTAACTCAGGGTATTTTTCATGAACACAAATATTAGCTATTCATGTGACACATGCCCAAACACTCCCCCTTTCACAGTCTGTCTGCGTAATTGCAGAATCCTGAGAAATCCTCCTCGTCACAACGCGCCGGTGGCACTTCTCGGCAAGTAAAGGCATGGAGTGTATTGTATGCTAGTGTTCAAAGTTCTCATTTTTTGCATAAGTAGCGTGTGTTAATGTTTGGTGATTTGTGTGTCTTTTCTTAACGTGAATTCAGTGTCAAGTGCTACGTAATTTGATTTCACATTGTCAGTGTTACATCTTTTCTACAATGCTACGACACGCTGCTATGCAAAGTTAAATAAAAACTGCACTGCTCTGGACGCACCTTAAATGTGTCAATTGAAATATTTCAATGTTTTTCTATTAACTAAAAAGGTTTCTAAGAATTTTTGTAATTTTTTGATATTTGTAAATACTGTTGTGTGCCTTCATATGTCTTTTGTAATTAAAGTGTTAATGGAAGTTTCCTTGGAATTCTAGGTGAATCTAGTGTGCTATTATGACCAAAAATGTACGTAAATATCTTCATAACAGCATTGTAATATTTTCATAACTTTTCTTGTGATTTTCAATGGTAAATACATGTTTACTTTCATTTAATATCTCGTGTTTATGTGTGACCATCTTACACCCTATCCCAGACAGCTTCACACCAGACGCCATGTCACTCGACTACTAAGTAATGCGTTAGGAGCAGGATGTGTGTTCTCCCCGAGTCCATTCCTGCTTTTGTATGATCATTAGTGTATAAAAAGTTTAAATATAACTTCAGGAACCTTTTGTTTTCCTTTTTAAGACCCGGGGGCTTCTTACCCTGTCGGCCACCGTGATCAGGGGTGTAATGTACATGTAGGTTTACACCATTGGCACTTGCTGCCTTTATTGTTGTAGCCAACCAGGCGGACTTAGGCCTCAGATCCGCATCACTGGCAATACCTTTTGTTATGTCAGTTTGAGTATTTATGCTTTTAAGATGAGTAAACCAGCTGCAATTGTCCCCTATGTGCATTATTTGGAGTGCTTATTATGTTGTCCTTAGTGATGAATCGGTACCCGCGAAAAACTTCTCAAAACAATGCTTGTTACATATTTTGCGTACAAGTGGTTGATAGCTCACATTGGTGTGGAGTTCGGCCTGCAGTTCTCACTTCAAGAAATTGGATGCAACAATATCAAGGTACATAGTCAACATCGTTGGCCGCTATCCAAACGACACTGCAGACCCACATCATGCTTAACTATACTATTTCCCTCCGCTGCTTCTCGCAGTGTACTTCTCCTACCATCCCATACGCTTCTTTTCATCTTTCATTCCTCATCTGCCCATTACCGACCATACCCATACTGCCCATATCCTATCTGGCATATCAACAGCGCAACTCAATATTTCCTGCCAAGTTCCATTCACCATACCCTATCCCTTACATATCATGTTTAAGTGTTACACAAAGTAAGATTAAGTAGAATTTAGGTTCCAATAATGTCCACAGAGATGGCTATAAAGTGTAAAGCACCTTCTACATGATGCAAGATACTACTGTGGTCCAGTGGAGTGCAAAGTGGGAGTTGGGATAACTCCCCCTACCCCAGCACCAGTGGGTGTTCACATTCTTGTGGCGGCACTGCCGTCATTAAAGCATGTGCATGGCGGTGCGCTGACAACATGAAGGGTGTCAGGCAACAGGGGGTGGCCACATCTTTATAAATGTATGGGAGATACATTAAGCCATTGTAGTGTTGCCCAGGGCTGGCCTCAGATTTATTTTCACATGTTACTCATCTTCAGTACGTTTGTTTGAATATATTTTGCTGTCACTTATAATGTAGGCCTTGGGTCCTTCCAAGAATGGTATCTGAGAGTTTTGTGTAAGTACTAGTTGCAATTTTATTTGTTAAGAGAAAGCAGGGCAGTAGATATTTATTAAAATTTAAAGTAATTAACATTCAGTAAACGTGAACTAGTTTTATTTAAAATAAGTAATATGTATGTTGAATTACATCTTAAAATAAAATAGAAACATGTACTCACAGAGTATCGTGGAGGTTGACAGATACACACATGAAAAGGACGACACATTTTGCGCGGAAGCGCGAATCGCTACGTTTCGCCACACATGGCTTTGTCGGGCGAAGAGAAGACACTGTACTGCAATATGGCAGATGGTAACTGGTTAACCTAGCGGCCAGGAAGTGAACTAGAGAGGTAGGCGGCCAATTTGAAAATGAGTTGTGGTTATCGGAGGTTGAGGCCCGGTGGCTGTCTGGATTTTTTATGTATTGGTGGGCCAGTTCCCATCGCATCAGTTCTGCATTATTGATGGATGTTGTTAAGACTTTTGCCACTCTGGTTGTGTAGCAGGAATCAAAATCTAGATTGTGGGATGCTGCATGAGCTGCAACTGGCTTGTCTAGTGAGTCCACATTGGTACCAGCTAGGGCCTTTTTGGTGTCGGTTCTGTGGCCTTTCATCCTCTGTCTGAGGGTGTTGGTAGTGAGACCAATGTACTCAGCTGAGCAATGTTTACACTGTAGCTGGTAAATAAGGTTTTCTGTGGCATAGTTGTAGCTGCCCAGGATGGGGTAGGTTTGGTTAGTGAGTCGGCTATTGAAAGACGTGGATGGTTGGTGTACGGCACAAGTGCCGCAGCGTGGGCTATTGCACGGATGTGACCCCTTGGTAGTGGTGGGTGTATTGACTATTAGACTAGATGGTAGTTTGGGGCGAACAAGTTTGTTTCAGAGATTCGGAGGGCATTTGAAGACCAGTCTAGGAGCTTTGGAAAATAGGTTCTGAGTGAGAGGTGAAGATGTTAAGATTTTGTGACCAGAGTTGAGGATGGCTTTGAGTTTGTCCAGACCTTCATGATAGGATACCACTAGAGGTATGTCAGTGCTGCTGGTCTCGGTAGGAGTCCCTTACCAGATATGGCTAGTTGGATTTGGTTGTAGACCAGTTGTTTCGGGTATCCTCTGTCACAGAATACCTGAGCTATATGGTCACACTGTCTGTTAAAGTTCTCCTCACTGGAACATATTCATTTGGCTCTAGTGACAAAGCTGTATGGTAGGGATTTTTTAGCATGGAACGGATGATATCTGTTGAAATGAAGGTATTGCAGACTGTTACCTACAGGTCAGAGGAACAGCCATAGGTACTCGTATGGCAATGAAGGGTGAAAGTGAGGAAGCCCATTGCCATGCCATCTAGCACTTTTGTAGGCGAGGTCAGTTGCAAGCTTAAGTTGGCATGACACGCCTTCGAACAGTTCGATTAACCAAACTTACCCCATCCTGAGCAGCTACAACTGTGCCACAGAAAACCTCATTTACCAGCTACAGTGTAAACATTGCTCGGCTGAGTACATTGGTCTCACTACCAACGCCCTCAGGCAGAGGATGAATGGCCACAGGGCCGACACCAAAAAGGCCCAAGCTGGTACCAATGTGGACTCACTAGACAAGCCAGTTGCAGCTCATGCAGCATCCCACAATCTAGATTTTGATTCCTGCTACACAACCAGAGTGGTAAAAGCCTTAACACCATCCATCAATAATGCAGTAAGGCAATGGGAACTGGCCCACCAATATAACAAAATCCAGACAGCCACCTGGCCTGAACCTCCGATAACCAGAATTCATTTTCAAATCTGCCGCCTACCTCTCTAGTTCACTTCCTGGCCGCTAGGTTAACCAATTACCGTCCGCCATACTGCAGTAAAGTGTCTTCTCTTCACCCGACGAAGCCATGCGTTGCGAAACATAGCGATTCACGCTTCCGCGCAAAATGTGTTGTCCTTTTCACGTGTGTAGCTGTCAACCTCCACAATACTCTGTGAGTACACGTTTCTATTTAATTTTAAGATGTAATTAGTTGCCTAGCTGCCTTTGTTTCCCTGTATCAAATATTAATATGTAATTTGATAATTTAAAAACCATTTCATTCTAACAGTGAGTGGAACAGTTTCTTAATAACGTTAATATGCTTGATTTACAATTTAAATGATTCTATTTGGATTTTATTTATTTTTCAATACGTGTTTTGCTAAAATTAATGTCTACAAATTGTATTTAACAAAATTATACATTCACTGTGAAAGCTTGGATTGTGAGAAGGACAGAGACACCAAGTTACCAAGCTAAATTTACATTTTCCAAGAAAACTTATACTTTAGTGCAAGACCAGCCTATAAAGACGACCATTAAGAAATTAGCACCATACTTGATTGCAACCAATAGAATAACAGGCAGTTTCTGATTGGGAATACAAATTTAGAATGTAATGTTTCTTTCATTTAGCAACAAAATTATTATTTCATATAAAGGTATATACTGTAATTTATATGAACGCTAAACTGTTAATACTTCGAGTTGATTGCAAACACAGTGTTACCACTTTAAAATTTTGTGTTAATTTCTGATAATATTTTAATCAATTCCTGTAATGCTGGTAGTTTTTCCCATGAAAATGTGAGATTCGTTAGCAAGATGTAGGCAGAGACGGGCATGTGCTTAGCAGTCGTGAAGTAGTAACGCGTTTCCGAGATGTAGACAAGGAAGAATGTGTGTGCAGCAGTTTCAAAGTTTGTTTTGGCCGTTTGCAAGATGGGGCGTTATTGTTGATCCTCATTTGTCTAATTTGAACATGTGAATGGTTTCTTTGTGGTTCGCTCAAAAGGTGCCCCTGGCAGTCAGTTTCAAAGTTGGTGTAATATGTCTGAAATGTCGCATCATTAATAAGGAAACACCACACCACTTTTGTGGGCATCACATCATGGCGACCCCAAATTCGTTAACCTATCGCAATGTGACAATATCGTAACTAAGCCCATGGTCCAAGCAAGTACAGTATGTAGTTAATGAATGTTACTAATTACATAGGGTATTTGTATTGACATCTGATGTTATTATGTTATTTAAAGGTACATAATAACAAATCTTCATAACCTCAAATTGCCACAGCACCATAATGTGATGCTTAAAAAGTTGCTTTAGCTAAATCACAGCAAGCCATCTCCACCACTTAGTGCTTGGTGCGTCGGTGACAGTGGAGTGCGGCGGGGCTCTACGGAACTACTATTAACTGTAGGTGTTTTCTGCTCAGTTCGCAATTTCCTTATTTGTGTCTCTGCTTGTACTCTCTTCTCCTGTTTTCCCCCTTTCAACCCTTCCCTGCACACGTGCTTCGGCTGCTCTGGCCAGGTTCGCCAATGTGTGGGTGTGGATACCATTTTGCTCAGTCTATTTGTGCATCTACCCGCTTGCGAGCATGCAGTCTTGTGAGACTATCAGAAAATGAAAGTACTGTGCATCAGTAGCAAGTAGGTTAGTCGGGGACTTGTCCCCTGTGGTTAACAAGATGGCTGCTACCACAAAGGTACGTTAGGAATAAGTGTAGTTCATTGATTACCTGTTTGGTTGCCATCTGTTGGAAAATAAATACCTTTCTGGTTTAAGGCTCGGTTTCAGTCGCCATATTGAATTTTATTATTTTTTGCTTTTTTAGAATTCTGAGAAGAAAAATGTTAAATTGGTGACTATACCGCAAATTTTACTTCCCTTCAGCTACAGGACAAGCATGGCAATAGAGTTGTTAATGTATAGTTACGCTGTAATCAGTCCAGCAAATTGTGAATATAAGAAAATTTGCCACACAGATTGCGGCATAATTATATGTTAACAACTAAATTGCAAAGTCTGTACTGTAGCGAAATGTAAATAGAATTTGAAGTATAATCACATATTTAACCACTTTCTTCTTAGAATTCCAAAATAGGAAAAATAATAAAATTCAATATGGCGACTGAAACCAAGCATTACGTATGAGTCACATTAGCTGCGGCAGTTTTCTCTGAATTCACTGTCGTGTAAGTTTCCGCAACCTATTTCTTCACTTTTCGAGATGTCGTTGCAGCAAATGGTCTTTTTGTGCTCATTCTTCCCCCGACATTTGATATTTACTCCATGATGGTTTGGACAGGAATTTGCTCTAATTCCATAACTGTTCTTACTTTATGTAGTTTGAGTCACTAGAATCGGAGCCATTACATGTATCTACCCACTTTGACCAGCAGTATTGCTACATCACTCTTGTTTTGGCAGTCTGGCTTACATTCTTGTTGTTTGCATATAATTTATTTTTTTATTGCCTGTAATCATAATTTTTAACAGTTTTACTTGTGCTGTCCCACTGAGGTTATGATTACGTCGAACGTATTCGACAAGTATTATTCTTGTAATTTTGTATTCATGTTTAAAGTACTGTGTCTGGTTTCAAAGTCATTACTCTACGAGATAAATGAAATTACTTGTGTCGAGTGTTCTGTGAAATTAATATCACAGGGATTGTTTTGTTTATGCTGGCTTGGGTTTGAAAAATATTTTATGTAAGTTGCAAATAAAGGTAACAATATTATTGCAAGTTATGATTTGTGAAAGTCTCTTGTTAAAATGTTATGTACTGCCAGGATTGTGTCGTCTAATTTGAGACGCAATGTACGTGTTAATATCTCAGTTTTTCTTTTCTCGGACTACCTCCCAACTCATCTTCCAATTTGTGTTTCACAGTTGCGGTGGTCTTCAGTGACTAGTCTCATACAAAGTAATCTGCCAGCAATGGAAACAAAACTATATTAAATTACCAGCCAAAAATTTGGCTATGGGAAATACTTCAGTTAGTGCAAAAATTAAACTTCCTTAATTTCCATACCTACAAGCTCACTAGGCATATGAAATATGCACACACACAAAATATTCTGTTAAGTAGTAAAACATAGACATAAGATATTGTAATTATAAAATTATTTGTGACTATATTAGGACACAAAAATAATTAAATGAAAAACATACTTAATGTAAGAATTTTAATTGTACGGGTAGGTAATTGGTGGAGACCAAGATAAAAACAAGGCGTGCCAGAACATTTTGTGCTGGTTTTTTCTAATGTGCGACTATGATTTTAGTATAGTTTGACGTTAGTTTGAAAGTATTTACCAGTCCAGTGATTCACAATTTACAAGGTTATAAGTTGTTTTTTTTTTATAGGGATTCAAGATTTTTTGGTTGAATCTTTGAGAAAACACTTTTGATTCTGTTTATCAGGACAGTGGCCCATGTCATTTAGAATTTGTTAGGCCCTTAAGGCAGTTTGGTTTTGCCTATTTTTGGCTTGAAAGTAAGACAACATGAGAGTCAGCTGATTGTTGGCTGTGCCAGCCTCTCAGCTTGGGCAGTCAGGCAGTGGTTGTTTGTATCGAGCTGCTGGGCTGGCCGGACGAGATGGCAGGCATGTGGTGGCAGGCTGCCGGATTTACTGTGCTGGGGTTACAGTAGCCTGGAAAAGCCAATGACTGGAAATGCAGTGATGTAGCGTGGCATGATCCTGGGTAGAGAAGAGCTGAAGGACAACATGGTTGAGCTCAATCAAGAATGGCAAAGTTTAGATGTCTTTCAATCTTCCTTTTAGGAGAGGTGAACGAGCGGGGCGAGACAGTTTGTAGGCCACGGGATGGGAATTTTGTGAGTGGGGGGCGTAAGTCAAGGTTTTTTCCTGCTGTGTAGTGATGGGTCATTTGCAAATGACTCGTTCAAAATGAATGACTCATCCACCAGAATGACTCGAGAGTCACAAGCCACCTCCATTCAAAGTAATAGATATTTGAAAGTCGAGAGTTGGTAGTCTACTTCACAGTCACTATGCATGTTTACGTCCCCTGGTAGGAGATAAAAAAACTGCAAGTATAGGATTTAATTATCACGTTATTTTTTATGCTGTAGTCTGTTTTCTAAAAGCACCAAGTCGGAAGAAAAATTCTATCTATGTACTATTATACTATTACTCACTTCTAAGGACTCCCAAACATGATTCTTTTTTCGTGACTTTTAACTTCTAGAAACCACAAATGCCTTCACAGAAATTAAATCAGAGAATCAAATATTAAAAATTTTTTTTAATTAAACAACTTTTAATTTTTGAGTATAAATATAGCCTTACGGAGTAGCGAGATGCTATTGGCTCCTTCGTGTCTAAAGAGTGCGAAGTGGCGAGCTGCTCGTCGCTCACAGCTGGTCAGTCGTTCACAACTCGCTATTACTAACTGCAGGTGAGCTGCGGAGTGGCGAGCAGCTCTATCTCTCTCTGCCAGAATTGCTGCCGTTGGGCAGTTTCGGTGAAAGAAGAAAGTAAAATTTATTTTCATCTTGCTTATAAACAACTCTGTGATCAGAGATACCTGATCCACAGTCGGCTCTAACAAAGGTGCGTTAGTGATAAATGGAGGCTGCTGTGTAAATTTCATATAATCACTAATGATTTCTTTTTACAAAGAGTGTTTGAAATTTTACCCAGCACAACACTTTGACAAAGGCGTTGTTATCTAATATCCTTTCATTTCGGTATGTGAAACTTTTATATCATATGGCAATCCAGCTCTCGGCTCCTTCTTGACTATGAGAAAACTCTTTTGAACTACTCTCCGTCATAGGTGAGCGCTTGGGAGCTAGCTCTTCAAATTCAACCCATCACTACCACGGTGGTGTCCAAGGGAAAGGGACATTCTGGTTCGTGGCTGCCATGGGGAGACTAGTTTAGGAGACATTGAGAGAAGAAGATTGTTTGTTTGGCTAGGAGGAAGCCTGAGGGTCAAGATAAAATAATCCAGTCAAGTCCATTTATTTATTTTTTTTATCTGATGTAGAATAGTAAATGTTACTTAAAATGTCTAGCATGTAAAAGATAATGAGATAAATTTGCTGACCACTCTCCAACATTGCAATGGTTATTATAATTAAGAGTAAACTAAGACCTAAGTAGTTTTTTAAATGTGCGATAAATGTAAAATGAGTAGTCGTTTGATTATTTAATTATTCCTGTCCTCAAGAGCATAGGTTCTAAGAGTTTTACGGAAACTGAACTTTAGCCGGGGTTGTGTTACTCTGAAAACCTTTATAAATGTGTTGTAATTTTTATTATCAGTCGTGATCAAAAAATCAGCAAGATTTAAAAATATCGACGTAACTATCGGAACTTTTGAGATAACTCTGTTGAACTGTTTTGTGTTCTGAAATCTGGGTCATATTAAAAACATTTGTTTATTAAAAATATTTGTAAAACTATATTTTGATTAGGCCTATAGTCTTTATTTTATTTTCCGTTCGCAGAGCTGATAGTCGCTAAAAGATCTGGTAACATAGCCAAACTTTATGCCAATGATTATTTTATTGTTATTTTATTATAAGTGCCCTGCCATTTCTTAAATTTTAGTGTGTTTTGTTCTCATTAACTTTTCCCCCTAAAGTCATGGCACCCTAGCCCACCATGGCTTTGGTTTGGGCAGGGTTTATAAGTGGGTAGGTGGTGGATGCCCTCAGCTTATTAAAATGACCAGTCAGAGATAAAAAAGGGCTTACTTCTAATATTCTGGAAATACACATCCCATTGTTCTCGGCAGGCTGTGTGAAATTTTATAAATGTTTGATGATGTGGCAAGGCTTATAGCCTTGCTCATCAGAAACTGTATCGCAAGAAACCTCTCTGGTATCAGTTAAAAGTTGACACCTGGAAATCAGTTAAGTCACATACCACATTAAGAAAACAAGGATGGCTCAGAGCTGTTTTGTATTCAAAGGCTTTCGAAGCACCTGTCTCCAGGCTCATTACAGTGTTATTGTTTGATTTGAAACCAACAGTGAATTTTTTGCTAAGATAATGGCTATTGAATATTGACAGAGGCAGTCGGCCAGCTTCCTGCAAGTAGAGAACTTGCTGCAAAATAAATGTGTGAAATATTTTCAAACGTAATTATTTCAATATGTCTACTCGCATGAGTACAAGATTAAATTGTGTATTATTCACCCATCACTTGAAACTTGATATTTTTTTTAATCACGCAACTACATGATGACTTCGAGAACCGAGTTTTCACACCTACTCTGTCTTTATTTACGTTCCAGTTATTGACCCAAGCTCTAAGCCATTGTATGAAAAATGCACTCGTTTTGGAGCGTATTTCAGGTGAATATTGTGGTAACTCTCTAAGCTTCCTGTTTGCACATAATGCTTTCTGTTCTATGTCATTTAAAAAACTTTTCTCTAAAATGATTTTCATTAATGCTTGAATGTCCATTCAACTACAATTCAGTTTTCTTTTCTCGTCGTGTTCATAGCACTTGTATTCCCCATTAGCCACTTATGTTCAATTTTTATGTGATGTAATATTGATATAAATTTATCAACCAAAACAGAACTGTCGCCATTACAGGTTTGTGCTGACCACCATAAATGATTATTTATGCTGGTTTTCCAGGTCTGAATTACTGGATGCTCTTTATCCAGTACCTTGAATTTTTTCATAAGACTCTTAGAAACATGTCACACATCAAATTCGGGTTTAATATTCACAAACCACGTTTTTAATAAATATCTTATCCCATTGTGTCTGTCTGAAAGAAATAGCTTTATATCATAATTTTCTTTATTTACAAACCTTTCCATTATGTTTGCGCAGGCAGTTTTTTCTAAATCACCCTTTACCATTTCTTTTTGGACAAGTTCAAAATCAACTCAGGGGCATCATTTAGGGTTGGCAAGGGGGGACAGGGGGGAGGGGCAAATGCCCCCCTGGATTTAAAGAAGAATAACTGTATAACATTTTTTTCTATATTTAGTTATTTAAATAATACTAACGTAAACACATAAAACTGAAGTTTTATTATTAAAGTTTATAATTGATACATGCTTAATTGATAAATCAGATGCAACAAAGTCACTGTCACAAAAAAAATCTTGCACCCCTCCTCTGAAATGATGCCCCTGATCAACTACAAGGCCTGTTTACAAATCTATAAGTGAATGCCCCAGATATTTAGCACAGAAACCGGGAGGTCGTATTGGCCAACTCCAGCTAACCACACAGGTCTATTTATATTTTTCAGTAAAATTTAATATTTTTGTTATTCTTCTTTCCAAAAACTTTTGATCACTGGCCTGGTTACTGTACTAATAATCCTGTCTAACACGGCATGTTAAAACATATGTAATTTAATTGCTTTTCAGAAAGACAGGAATGGTTCAAATAGAATGCCAGACAAAGCTGACGCTATCAATGCATTTCCTTGTGGTTATTTTCCATTCATAGTCTTCTGCGAATACCAAGCAAATTCATTACCACACTTGCAAATAGATTTTACACAAAACATAGTCCCTGTACAGTAACAAGAAATGCTTCTGACTTTGGCTTTAATCATGTAACAGATCTGAAAAAAAAAAAACACTAGTAAACATGTCCACAAAACAAATATATATTCACTTTCCGTTTCGCCAAAGTCACTTTCTTCACTGCTTTCTACATTTTCGCTATCTGTATCACTAATGTTACTAAATGTATCAAATACGTTATCAGGTACAAAAAAAACTATCATTCAAATTACCGCTTTCCAGGCTGATGTACTTGCTTTAGAGTCTAAGACTAAATATTTTCTAGCAACTTAGTGGCCTAGTTCACACTGTGTTTCGATGCAATGCAGTTGTGTATTCATAACAGTTTCATTTTCCCTACGTACATTACAGTTATCATCTTGATTCAATGTTGGACAATTTTCTATTAATGCACTCATGATCTCTTTACGTTTCTTGACAACGTATCTTTTAGCGCTGTCATTACATTCATTCCCGCTATTGAACCACATTCACCCAGAGACTTTTCAATTGTTATTGTTGGGACGGTTCCAGGTTTAAGTTTAGGTCCTTGCAGTTTTTCTAAAGGCAGCAACTTAATTTTCAACTTTTATGTTGCATCATAGTCTGTAAGTATGAAATGCGCTGAACACAACGTAGCACACTTACCCGGCGAAAAATTCTTCCGCTTACAAAATGCAACCCATTTGCCGAACCTTTTCGGTGATTTGCTGCGGTTTGGGAATATGTGGAAATGTATACTTTGCTGCTTACATATTTCACTCTAATTGGTCGTATTACTACAACTGTATAGGCTCTACAGGCAGACATTTTCCAGTGTTCGCGAAAAAAACCGGCAGACTGAATAACACGTGCCCGGCATGGTAGACAGACCACAGGCGGTGCGGAATTGCGCAGTGACGTCACAGCTCCTCGTGTTTCCTCGCGTAGCGACTGTACAAAGTGACACACAGCAAACGTAGGTATACCCTAGAATTTGTCTAAACGTCTTCGTTATTATGAGTGAAACATGGTTTTTGTGTTGTGATCTCCTTTAAGACCTCTATCCCTCTATTTGAATATTAACTTACTTATATATTGTTTTTTTTTTTTTCTTTTCCTCTCATTTGGATCAGCCTAGAGTCATTTAAACAGGTTAATCTTTGTATTTTGCCCTGATAAGAAGTCAAGTTTTTCACATCCCCGTTAACCAGAGTTGCTTAATAAAGAACCATTTAGTGGGAAGACAGATGACATGAGTGTTAACCTCGTTTGGCACAACTGGGTAGCGTAGTTTTTGTCAACTTAGCGTCCAAGATCCTTGCATGTGGTATTATGCTTCGCACCTCACCTTTAAATTATGTTAGCATACAAGAGTACCGTTCACTGAAGCAGGGTTAGCCGCTGGCCATCTGTTGCGGACGACAGCATTTTAGTTTCGTCCAGCTGTAGCTTACTGACCAAGATAAAGCCGAATGATTACGTAACTGTCCGCCTCAGGCTTCGCTCCACTCCCTTTCCCCCCTTCCTTCCCTTCTCCCTGTCTTGGGCACTGTGTTCACCTCCCTCTTTCTTTTGCCCCCTCCCTCTCCTCTCCTTTGAGTCTGGTCCCACTGCTACCAACTGCCCAATCCCTCTCCCCCATCCACATTCCCTGTCTTCCGCCTTCTTTCTGTATGCCTTTGTGTGCTCGTGGCGGACTAAAACATGTGGTGTTGGTAGCCTTGTAACTGCATAGTACCTAATTAGCCAGCCTGTGGTGACGTGAGTTGTTTTGTTTTGCACACATCGCTCCTGGTCGAGCGACTGTTTACAATGATGTGAAATACTTACGACGAAGTATTATTCTAACCAAGTGTTTGGTTAGGATGTTTATGAAACAAACTTTGATAAGTAAGGTATAATGTGAGTCGGTGTTGAAATGTCGGGAGGTGCTCATCGCATGACGACAGCCGCAGAGGACAGTGATTTCAGCTGTGACCACGTAGCCACTATCCGAAAAACAGATAAGTTTCTTTTTGTGTTTTGTACTCATTTACTTTCTCCTTCAGCATGTATAAACTGTTAAAAAGGATATATAGTAGTTTATTAGAGTAGTCTCTAGCTGGTAGTGGTAGAGGTCACTACTTGGCATGCTCGTGCAACATGGTAGACTTTTTGCTCTAGGGTGAGTAACATAGATGGGCCGCAGAATGGCCTGCATAAACACAATACTTTAGGACTACATTTCTTTAATATATATTAATTTATTCCTTGAACTTGAAGTTTGATTACATAAATGTAATTTTTCTTTTAACTCTTGTATTAAAAAAACAAAATATTCCACAAAGCAATTTATTGATACAAGATAGTATAAAAAGTTGCAAACCCAAATTGGAAAAAGTTTTTTTTTGTTACGTTAAATAAACATGATAGATTTGAATGAAAATTCTTTATTTTTGTTTCTACGTCTAATTTAACCATTCTATCTTAGGTCTCAGAAGCTTAATATGAGACTCTCACACCCCAACTACCCCCATTAAGTACCTTTCAGAGAGGTTTTAGATTAATCTTATTTATTGATTTTTGGTTGTTTGCGAGTGCTCCTAACCAGCAACCCCGTCCTTTTTTTAAAATTAGGTTATGTTAATACTTTCTAGGCAGATGTTTTTAAAGGGGGCTTGCATCGATATTGATGAGTCAATTCTTTAAACACTGTAAAATGAATTGTTTTTAATTGAAGTAAAGTGCAAAGAGTTTGGTCAGCACTTAACATCTAGGTCTTTAGCGCTGGTGAGGAGTGAATTGATGTGATTATGAAGCAGCGCCGGAATGAAGGGGTGAGGGAAATGGGAGATCCCTGAGACAACCAGCTAACCTGCAGCATCATCTGGCAATATTGTCACATGCAAAAATCCAGGGACTGACACAGTTATGAATTGAACCCATATCGCCTTGGTGGGAGCCACTGCGCCAACCATGCCCACATTTTTTATTGAAAAGATAAATGTTATGATGTAATGGAAATGCACCAAATGGTTTCATATATTCTGAAAGAAATATTCTGCAAGTACACAGTTTGTTTTATGTTTCACGTAGGCTTAAATGTTATTGTTTGCTAAATTTTGCAAAAAAAATATGAGTTTGTGGGAAAGTGTGAGAGAAACAACTAGCAGACACCTAAACATACAAGCCTCTACCAGAGGATCAGATAACCAAATTCTGCCGCCAAATAAAACAATTCCTAAATGTCCAAGGCCCGTTCCAAGGTCTCCCTGAAAATTTCATAGAACTCCTCACACCAGACAAACCCACCACACCAGTTTTGTATCTTCTACCGAAAATCCATAAACAACAGCCACATCCAGGACATCCCATAATATCCAGTATTCACAACCCCACAGAAAGAATCTTGGCGCTACTATCCTACATAAAGGATACTGGCCACTTTCTACAACTGAGAGACCTCCACAAAATTCCACAATATGTCTATCTGGTCACAATAGATGTCACATCCCTCTCCACCCACATCCCCCACTCATCTGGACTGTCAGCCATTGAATACTACCTCAATCAGAAAACACCCAACAGTAAATCCACCACAGATTAAATTGTTGAACTTTCCAGACTGACCCTAACAAACAATAGCTTCAGTTTCCACGATACCCATTACCTTCAGATCAAATGCACAGTAATGGGTACATGCATGGCCCCATCCTATGCAAATCTGTTCGTGGGAAAACTGGAAACCAATTCTGTCTGCCACCAGACCACCAACCATTTCGCTGTACGTGTTTCATCGACAAAATCTTCATGATCTGGACCTCTAGAGAAACCAATCTCACACAATTTCTGGAAAACTTGAATACTCACAGCCCTCTCAAATTCACCTGGTCTTGCAGTACCACCATTTCAACAGCTACCACCCACACCTTGTCAAGAAATCACCATACAGTCTCACAACCAGAGCTAAACGCATATGCTCCACTCGTAGTGACCTCAACAAACAGTGTGAACAAATAGCCAAAGCCTTCATTGACAGGGGCTACCCTGAAAACCTACTTCACAACCAAACCAGCCAAGCTGTTTCCAATACAGACACACAAACGAAGGCCACAAATACAGATATACCGGTTACTCTGATTACCCCATATCATAAGAATATGAACAAACTGAAAACTATTCTAACATGCGGCCACAAAATCCTTGCCTCTGAACCATAAACTAAAAACCTGCTCTCTACGCCTCCCAGGCTAGTCTTCAGATGCCCACTAAACTTCAGTAATAAACTGGTCCATCCAAAACTTCAGTCGACCACATCCAACAACACCACCATGACCCCCAGAGGATCCTACCCATGCAATACACCACGCTGTGGTTCCTGCATCATCCATCAGCCCTCCACTTCTTTCACCAGCAGGCTTACCAATCATACATATCCCATACTGGGCAGCTGCAACTGTGCAACAAAAACCTCACATACCAGCTACACTGCAAACATTGCAATGCAAAATACAAAGGCTTGACCACCAAGACACTCCGACAAAGAATGAATGAAAATGGAGCAGACACAAAACAAGCCATAGCTGGTAAAATGGACCTACAGTACTTGACAAACCAGTCCAGCACATGCTGCATCACAAAAATAAAACTTTGACTCCTGCTACAGCACCAAAGTGGTGGGAGCTCTGCCATCCTAAAATAATAACTTAGAACTAAGGTGCTGGGAACTAACCCACCAAACTTAGCTAAAACTAAACAACCCCCAAGTCTCAACTTCAGAAAGTTACAATCATTGCACAAGAATACCTTACACCCCCACTTCTCTTCAATTTGAATTTTCCCAACACACCCTAGTTCACTCCCAGGCCGCTAGGTCAACCAACTACGCTTCCACCACCACCATTAGCTCAGTGTGCCTGAACTCACCGCCTGATGAAGCTGGCGTAACCAGCAAAATGTTGCGCAACAGTGCAACATTGATTTCATCCCTTCGTATACGGGTCACTATCAAGAAGTACTAGCCTGTGCCATCAGCATTGGTGCATCGGCAGCCACACCGCAGTCAGCCATGTCTCTTCACACGAGAAAGCTGCTGTAAGCAGCGAAACGTCGCGATACGCGCTTCCGTGATTATGGGTCGTCTTATTTTTGTGTGTATCTGTCAAGTACTAAAACATGAGTACTTATGCTTCTGTCTTTTGTACGTACTGATAGCCTAGCGGCCTCTTCCTTTCTTTTACATAGCCTGTGAGTACCTCAACCTTCTGTCTATTTATTTAATTAGAGAAGCTATATATGTACCATTAATAGTGAAATGTTACTGGCCACTCGAGATCCCAGATGTGTTTTGGTAGAAAATTTTTTTTATTTAAGTATTTTTTTCTTTTGTTGAAATCTAAAAAAAACTTTAATTATTTTTTTCTGAGTGTCTGAGATCCCTGATGCCATGCCAGGATGCAAATGTGAGCCTCAAGGATGTTCAGGTGTTGGAATAAGTTACCTAGATAAATTAAGTTAAGTGGTGAATTCAGAAGCCTTTTAAAACTCTCAATACAGCTG
>PNEQ01033015.1:115078-126904 GCA_003012365.1 Medauroidea extradentata
TTTTTTTTTTTTTTTTTTTTTTTTTAATGTGATGTCTTACAGAGGTTATGATCATCAGTAGTATTGACAAATAGCAACAGAATAAATTGTAGATGTACTGTGAAATAAGAGCCCATGCGGAAAAAAACTGAGCAAAGAACTATTTTTTTTTTAATGCAGAGTTCAATAATGCCTGATGTTTTTTTATTATTGTTCAATTGTTTGTTGATGCTTATTTTATTTGTGTGGCAGCAGTTTTTTTTATGTATTATCTTGGAAAAGTATAAGTTTCACAAATTAATTGTAATTATATAAGTTTTCAATTTTAACAGTAGTTTTTAAGTAGTCACGAACAGTAGGAGTTCCCGGAAGTGATGGTGGGGTTGGTGGTGCTCGCTGGCCTGCTAGCGCGTGGTTGGCCATTCTTCTCGGCCATTGCTGCTCGACCCTTGAAGCGAGAATGACGTACGTGAGTGCGTGGAGTGTAGGGACCTAGGCGGCCATTACAGCGACCACGTGGCAAAAAAATATAAGCCTTGAGAGTTTGCTTAGGCATATAAAGAGTATCGTAATGTCTGAGTTGTGACAAACGGGAGAGTGAACTGAAAACAACTCAATACTAGTTTTTTTTTATTTTTAGATGAACTACATTTTCTCCCGGCGCATCGCGATAGTGGCGAGTAGCCTTGCTTGCAACTGATGGGAATCCCGCTGTTCTTGTTCTTTGCCAAGCTCAATAATACTGTTCCAGATATTTCACAACTTACCTCAGACTGCCACATGTGTGAATAAACTTATAGGTCTACAGAAGTGAGCTTGTGCCGTCAGGTGCCAATAATAAGAAAAGTCAGTTCATCATGAACTTTCGTGTCTAGTTTATTGTGTTGGGGGCCGACCCCACTATTACCCAGAGATGAGAGTTCCTGCTTTGCCGCTGAGTATCTCCAGCTAGCCGAGAGGTGGTACGGGAGGTTAAGGTACCACCACAATAGTATTTTTGTTTGAAAATGTAACAACAGTTTGCACCTAACTGTCACTCACTGGTTTTCTGATGTTTACTTCGAGAATTTTGTAACAGTTTGCTCTCATACTGAATAGAGAAAGTCTGTGACTGTCAATTACAGTAGTTTAGTGTTGTATTATAATCCAATATTTTCATGTGATGTACTGACCATGTCTAATAAAAGTTACTCAATAAATGTGAAATTGTGTAAAAAAAAATGTAAACTGAACTGTTAACAGATGGGTTCAAACTGTATCAGAAAAACTGAAAGTTCTGGGCATTAAAACTTAATGTTTTCCCATGAAGTTTGGGGTGGAGGAGAGAATAATAAATGAGTGTGGATGGAGGATAAAGAACAAAAGACCTGCATGCAATCTGAGTCTACACAGTGACAGACAACGACCCAATGAAGCACACAGTGCCTCACAGCCACAAAAAATCCTAATTATACACACAGTGCCACAGACAAGTCCACTTGGTGCACACTGTGCACACAAGTTCCAACAGTGTACACAAAAGGTGCAAACAAAGTGACGATAATGCACAAAGTGCCACACATCCTGATAATTAGCACAGTGTCAAATAACAAAGAGAGTACAAAAAATATATTCTAGTCAGCAATTCTAACCTGGGCATAGTAGTACCAAGCTCCTTGCACGCTGCACAAAGGAAATGCCTCCTGAAAGGCAGCTTGCAACACTGGGTCAAAGTCTGTCACAATATGACTGGGAACATATTCGCCAATCCAACTCTTTATGTGTTCACACACTGCCTGGTATGCTTTCATTGTCTTGCGCTCCATCAGCACAAATATCACTGGATACAACTGCAACATAGAACACAGACACATATCACTACTACCATGTGTGTGGAGTGTGGGAGCTTCCTTCTAGTGCTGCTACCTAGCATTTAGTTAGGAATGAGAGAGCAAATCAAAATGTTACCAGACAAGTATTGAATTCTTCTAAGAGTGGAATGATTTCAAATACTAATATGCAGAATCATTCCTTGACACAGAAATTCTTACATGTTCCTGATGCAATGCAGATATCAGTAGCAACTGAACTGAAGGTGGGCTGACTGGCCGTACTCCAAACCCACGATCCACGAACCACCAGCTTGATGTCACCAGCAACTCGGCCAGGGTGTCAGACACAAACACCACACAGTGCTCTCCATTATGTCCCAAAAGACAACGATAGAAGGGCCGCCCATCTTCTGTTAGTGCGTACCTATCCTGGTACTGTTCATCTTCTATCAGTCGTGAATACTCTCGAAGGTTCTTGGGTATTGGAGGCTGCATCTTTTTGCGTGCCTTGTACATGGTGCTCTCCAACTTAGTAAAGTTAAGCCTTCGCCACACTTCCTCTGGGAAGCTGCAATGTCATCACAATTCATCAACAAAGCGATGGGAAGCGGGAGGGGGACAAAAATTATAAGAAGAAAGAAAGGTTTATTCTAACACAAAATGTACCCATCTGAGTAGTTATATAATAACTCAGTAATTATACATTGACTTAAATTGTCTTTAGCTACCTTTCTAAAAGGACAAGATGCCTCAGTTACTTTATCACTAGTACTTCGGAGAAGATAAATACAGCTCACGTAAACTGGTTCCATTAGAGTATTTGTACATTTTTTGGCGACCAAGTTGTGGATAACATACTAACCCGACAAGCAAAAAATTAACCCACATAGAAAACACAAGCACTTGCCTAGCACATTCACGGGCATAGATGGCCTTGAGGCTGCCACTCTCTCGCTCAGCAGCCCGTAGGATCCGCCTCTTGAGCTTGTTCTCTTCCTCAAGGAGCGGATCCGGAGGATGGCAATGTGGGCCGTGGGGTCTTAGCTTGGTGAGGTTCCTGCGCATGGAAGCACGCACCTTGCAGCGCTTGTCACTGCAGCGTAAGTAAAGTTTGTTCTGCTTTTGACTGTTGCAGAAGTAGTAGTAGCCATCTCCGGTTGTGTATAGTGTGCGGCCTGTGGCAAAAGCCGGACACCTCCGAGCCGTAGCCATACTCCACTTGCTACAGCCGTGTTTTCACTGAAATCACACAATGTGAGAAACTTTACAGAATAATAATTACTATACAGTCGTCAAAAACACATAACTAGTCTTTCACTTCATTCTATATCATATCTGCACTGTTAATTTACATTTTAAATATAACTGTGTTGCACCAGGTTGTTCTCCTCTAGCTGGGTATTGCCACCCTGGTGCTTCTGCAGTCGAATACACTGTTGGTGCAGGTATCTCCTCTTGAGAATAGAGCTCATAATATGGTCGTCCTCCTTGGCCTCCCACTGGAGACACCTCGCCTGCCGGACCTGCCCAGGCCACCTACACCAGTGCCTACTTCAGGAATGTTGGTGGGGCATTAAAATAGTCCATTAGGAAGCACATGGACGACACTGCAAGACCTAACCCCTCGCTTCTAAGAGGGGGGTAACATTTCCCGTTCGGGGTCGCTGCGGCGACAAGGGCATCCAGCCATACTGCACTGGGCCCGTGCCACACAAGACAAGAGTGGGACCTGGGCCGACCACCGTACACCCGGCCAGACGTACTTCCACGCCTACAGTAGCTCACAGCGTCCGACCAGGTCTTCCCCGAACTGGGAAAGCTTACAGCCTGTTTCCTCCTAACTATGCACCATCCCCTCGCACAGGAAGTCCAGTGACCATGTCACACTAGGTAGGCATGGGTACCCACCCAACCACTGTGTACCCGGCCAGACGTGCCTCCACGCCCACCAGCTTCAGAAAGAAGTGCCCCCGGGCTTCGTCCACCAGGGATCCGACACATGTCCCCTCCTCCCTATGCCCTAGTTGACTTGTCCCCCATGAAATTACTACGATGGCAGGACTCAGAAAAACGGAAGAGTGTTCGGGATAGCGGTTATCACAACTCTTGGAATAATAAACACCTGTCCAGATCACCTTGTTTATTCCGGCAGACACGAGTGCCCCCCTCGTTCGACCGCCGGAACTGATCGCCTACCATCTGACCCTGGACGAAACTTCTGAGAGCTCCCTATTTTTGTAAACCAACATCCCCTTTAGGTTCCCGGAGGCTACTTCCATCCACTGGGCTCCCAGCCCTGAACAGTAAAACAATGTACCTGAACTTCCTGATGCCTAATACTGACAGCTCTACTAGCTAGT
Source organism: Medauroidea extradentata (assembly GCA_003012365.1). Taxonomy (NCBI): domain Eukaryota; kingdom Metazoa; phylum Arthropoda; class Insecta; order Phasmatodea; family Phasmatidae; genus Medauroidea; species Medauroidea extradentata. The sequence goes on from PNEQ01033015.1 coordinate 119,229, forward strand.
CATGCTACTGGCTGGTCCTGCTAGTTCCGGGAGGTGTTACGTCAACCTGGTGGTAGTGGAAAAGTCCCACTCAGTGGCAATACAGCCGCTTATATACACACTCGAGAGGGCAAAGTAGGGGATGAAGGGGTGAGCACCTGGCCATACCCGCCAATGTGCACTCCGCTGCCTCCCTCCTGACCCCTCTCTCAAAGCTCACCGGCTTAGCAGTGGAGGGGTGGAAGGACTGCCGTCCTGGTGCACGTGCACTCATCAGGGCCGTCTGCCGTCACCCCCGGCAGACCCTCACACTCCCACGCGCTGCCACACACTTGTTTTAATAATGGTAATGGCGACACGCTGGTGTTCACTGAAGAACATGAGATAAGTTGAAAGACAGGTTGTTTAGGGTAAAGAATGGAGGAGGAGAATAGAGAAAACTAAAAGCAAGACTGATATATGTGAAGAGTAATTACTCATCGTACACCAAACAAACTACAGATCTCAGAGTTATAGTTTATTAATGAAAAATGGTTCCACAATGTTTCGATGTAGTCCGATGTAAAAATCTTTCATTAGGATAGATTATTTTGGGTTATGTATCCTAACATAAAGTTGGGTTAGCCTAACATAACAATATTTTTTTTTTACATAGGACTGCTTCTAACCACTGTAGAACCATAAAGGCCCTGCTACATAGAGACGGTGAGTCGTCGGTCGGTGCCCAGTCGTTGCCATTCTGCCATCTGATTGGAGAATGTGACCATGACGTCAGAGTCGTTGTCGTGTTGTTGTCGTGGACGGTGGAGATGGCCAACTTTTATCTTTCACCGACAACTCGCCGACAATCCACCGACTCGCGATCATCAGATGGCCACTATAGTTTTTTGATTAGCCATATATATGCGCCACGAAAATTACGAGCCCATTTAAAGTGAAAAGTTTCTATTCGCGTCCACTACGATTTGTATTGAACTTATTTAAAAGTATTTACTGCACCATTTGCAACAAAAGTTTGCAAATATTAAAAGAAAACCACAACTGGCGATTGAGCTGCCATCTGTTATGTATTGCGGGAACTAAACTCACCAGCAAAGCAACGACTCTCATTGTAGCACGCAGCAAGGAAATGAACGACGCCGACCCGACAACAACACGACAGCGACAATCTCACCGTCTCTATGTAGCAGGGCCTTAAGTTACTTTGTATTCAACAAAATTATGTTGGAAAATTTAAGTTATTCACTGGTTCACCTACCTGTATTTGTAGTGCAGAGTTTACTTATCATTGTTTACGTGTGTGTTCTTATACATTGTCATTATCTACAGCTTCATTATCCTGGTCGATATGAAATGGTGCATGGCCTAATATGGTGAAAAAGAAAAAGATTTTAGGTTATGTATGCATTCGAAATCAAACCATTTCGACGTATCATTTTAACTTATACACGACTAATGTAAAATAGCCAATATCACAGAACATCCTCGTTCATCATTCAGTGCCTTCCAATTTCTTCATAATTTAAAAGATACAAGACACATTCACTATCATGTTGTTATTTACAATCACCACCACATTTATAAATATCATAGATTATATTAGTTGCAAGGTGCTTACGGAAACGAAAGCGCTATTCGAGATCTCTACCACTTCTGCGATTTTCCTGCTCTCCATACTTGCGATTTTTCAATCTGAGCGTTCGTTTGGCCGGAAGTATATTTCTGTAGGCTGTTCGAGCGTCGAGTGCAATGCGATTTATCGCAGAAAGAGAAAGCCCTGGTAAATATCAAGAGTAGCTACTCATCGCATAGGGACTAAACTATTGGTTTTACAAGTAAAGTTTCTTAATAAAAAATGTTTCTACAGTGATGAAAATGAGTCGTACGTAAAGAAAATTGTAGTTTACTTACTTTGAAATTTGGCTTTTTTGGTAAAAGCTGTGTTAACTCCAAGCATTTACGTACAACTATGATGATCTCAAACCTCGGGAATACACATGAAATATTGAATGATCAGTGAAATTCTTTAACGACATGTTTTTAAAAGACTCGATATTCAAATACTAAGGGCGGTATTCATAGTCATGTCTCGAGACAACAACTTGACAAAGACGATCTTATTTCTTAAGACAGCACTTTTCAACTCCTAAGTTTCATAGTCCACGAATAAGGCGATCTTCGTCAAGTCCGCGCGCTTCAAGACGAGCTTGTTTGACACTACTTCCGGCTTGACGAAGTATGAACTTAAGATGGCCGAGAGTACACGAACGATTCCGAACACTTTACGAACACCACGCAATAAATAAGACAGAGGAATATAAGATCGTCTTGATGGAGACTGTCTTGTTAGCAGTTGCTTGAGATCAGCTTTAAGAAGTGTCTATGGAAGAAAAATCGAACTTAAGACAGCAAATAAGAACATCTTGTTGGAGCTAGTGCTTAAGATATAACTATGAATACCGCCCTAACTCCGCAGTAGATAGAAAGTGAATTTTTTTTTGTAATGCATGATATATAGGCCTAACATACACATACACCCAAATAAATAAATTTAAATTTAGTAGGCAGCAACTTGATTATGAAGAAAATTTAATGTTTATTCATTTTTAAATATTTATTCATCAGCCGATTAATATTTCTTGAAAATATTTCGCAGAAGAAATTCTTCAGTGCCTAAATATGCCATACTCAAGAAATATTCTTCTCAAAATAACGACCACCTGATTGACAAACAACACGCTTCCTGTTCCTATATTTTGGCATTCGACTGGAGCAAAAAATAATGGCAGTATAATTTCTGTTATTTACAGCCGTGTTCCTGCTCCTTACAATTCTCAACCTGCTCTAGGTGACAGAAATCTCAAGTCACCCGAACAAACCTGAAGTAGGTACATTTGGTATTATCCTATGGGTAACATTGGTCACGTGAATGGATCTACACATATCACATTCCATTTGCGGTTGAAATGACTGGCCAGTAAAAGTCCAAATGGACCACCATCAGTACTCGACGATCTCACAAATGGAACACCATCTGTAAAGGCCGAATCACAGGAAAAAAACCGCGAATTTGTACAATGTTTCACATTAAAGTAAAGGAATTAAGTTGAGGTACAAGGCTACCAATTGCAGTCAAGTTTTCGAATAATTCACCAAGATTATTATTTGTTTACGTCGACCAGTCCTCACAGGTGTTTGTGTGGTGTTATGGTGCATGGGTTTGGTGAAACGATGGTGAAAGGGTAAATGTTCTTGTGATTTTTGTCGCGTCCGTGATGGCGGTGTGTACACAGGGCCACCCTAGCATGTTGTGCCGTTTCCCATCGTCGCTTCACGTCGGAGTGGGAAGTCGGAGGGCCAGTGGAGCTGTTGGCCCGAGCAGTAGTGACTAGGTGTGCTCGGCAGTGGTTGTCTCAACATCGTAGCTGTTCTCGAGGCACCTATTGCAGGGTCGCTGGCGTTGCGTGGCTGGCCGCTCACAGCTTCAGTTTGCGTAGGTGGTGCAGGTTCGATCACTGTTGTGGTCGTCGATGAGTCCGTCCGGTGCCCATCCTACCTCTGCGGCGTGCTTATACTGCGACGATTTCGGTTCACCTCCAACATGTCGCGTGACAAGACAACAGCGGTGCGAATAATGTATTTGAGTCCGTTGTGGATGGCTGGACAGAATGCTGAGCAGTATTCCAGCCTCAGTATTTGTAGCACTGCTTATAGAATGTCCGCTGTCACATCATTTGGATAGAAGCGGGTGACAAGATTCACTTTACGATGGATGAATGTTTATAGGGCTTCCTGTTGATGTTGGTACTCATTGAAATTATTCAATTGAGTCTGTAGTGCTTTGTGGGTAATTGCCTAACATGTGGAGACTTCTCGACGAACTGTTCCCACGTCATGTTGTACTCCATTACGGTGTACTCACCGACGAGGCTTGGCCACTCCTGCTCCGCAGCTTGGTCCCTATGAAAACGTTGCACACAGGACTTGATGAAGGACCTTGGATCTTCTGTTACCCTCCCGAAGCAGGATGGCAGCATTTGGAACTTTGATGGGGTGTTGTAATGGTGGCAGCTTATGCTTGGTTCCGTGACAATTGGTACTGCTGCAGAGATTGTGCGTGGTTGCACTAGCTGTAGGACATTAAGTGTTACCGGTGAAAGCGTTTTTGTGTTGGCTGTACTCACATCACCTTCCCCTGCTATGCGCCCAGCTGCGTTGTTGTGTATGCCGGCGTTTGTTTGTACCACACAGTACTGGCACTGATAGAACCCACTGTGTAACAGGTTCCATTCTTACCACCATCGTACATGTGATGTGACACTGCCGGCGACACTCATGGCACATGGATCGATCACCTTGTGGTAGTTCGCAGTTTTGAGAAATCACAGGCATCTTCGGGTTGCTGCCTTCCAGTCCTAGTCCTATGTGTGTTATGTGATGCGCAACACTGCACTGCCCGCACATGAATTGTCTACTATGCAGCTGTACCTGCTCCGTGTCGCAAAGTGTAATCTTAGGTACCATGTGGTCACAACTGGTACTGGCGGACAGGTCAAGGCATGCACAATCCCATGATGACCGTCATATTCTCGCGTCATACAGATCGGTACGGTGAAGTCGTGTTGATGAAGCGACTTACATCGGGCAACTGCAAATAATCGCTGGTGCCTTGAATTTTATGAACGGGTCACTAGTCTTTATGCTGTGACAATGGTTACACAGCACCAGAGCCCACATCTCCATCGTGGTTGACTTGCGTATCTCGGGTGACAGACGCGGTAGCGCGATGCGGACGCACAGTGCGGGTGCTCAGAAATCTTCGCAGGGGAAGCGTCTTTCATCACTTGAATGTGCCATGGCGGCCTGGGGCTATGCAGTTGCCTGGTATGCTGGAAGTGTGTTGCGCGGAGGGTGGCTCAGGGCTGACGAAGCATGCATCGGTTGCCTTCGGGTAGTCTCGGCTCCCTTCGGCTCGGTCCTAGGTCACTCAGGATGGTGGCGAAGCTGAGCATATGCTCGCAATTGCTTCTATAGGGTGGCTGGTATTAAAGTCTTTTGTCCGCACTGGGCGTATGCAAAATTGTTAACCACGTTGTTTCTGGTCCGCGCCCACTTGCTATGCAATGGCGACTGTTCTTCCCATAACACACACTTACCATTCGTGCGACACAGTTTCACTGTTGGAAAACATGCCCCATGTTGGGCGCCAACTTGACTTGGCCAGGATTACGGTTGATGGTAAATGCTGAACATTTTAAACATTTTACGCTTGTTTACAAGTTTATGGGCACCAGCTAACCAATTAACTCGGGTTAGCACGAGACTTTTAACGGTTGTTGTGGTGTGAGTTCGATGTCCTGTGATGGCCTGTCGAGCGATATGAAGGTAATTGGAGATGGTAACTTAGTGCGTGGAACGTAAGGTACCACTCGGCAACTGACTACTGTGATTTCCATAAAACTTCTGTGCGCAGCTCATGGCACTAGTCAAAATGAGTCTGAATAATCGGGAAAGTTTACCAAAGTACATGAAACACACTGATGTTGATGGAATTGTTGTTGTGAAATCAACATTGAGTAAATTAAAAAAAAAAGAAGTCGCATTGCATTCACAAAGTTTCCTTTATAACGAAAATATTATACAGATATTACCGGTCACACTCATTAAAACTGAATTATTACAAATGAGAAAAAAAATTTTTTTTTCCTAACCTACCCTAACTACTAAGTTATGTGTGAGGCCCGGGGAAGGAGCGGGGCTAAGTGCGTCTCAGGGCTGAGCCCCATACGCCTACAAGGGGGAAGTTTCATGCAGAGGAGGCATGCATCGCGGCAGAGAGGGATTGGGCAGACATGGCCGCAATTGGGGCCATGTCTACCTCCCTAAGTGTACCTATAGCTAAGCCATAATCTAAGAAGAGAGAGGGAAAAACCGGCATAGTGCCGTAAAAACCCTCTCGACAGAATAGGAGTGTAACCACTCAGCAGTTACATGCATTAAAAATAAAAATGGCACTGGAAAAGTAGGAAGGTCCAGGTTGTTAGTAGAGTTGTGAAGTAAGAGTGGGGCTGAGGGGGCGGGAACTTTATTTATTTTCTTTATTTTCCTTTATTTTCTTTTAAGGAGGGCGCTGGGTTTAACCGGGGCACTGTGGGTTAGCACAGTACCCTGGTGGAGGACGAGGTTTAAAAGGCGCCTCGTCCCCTGAGAAAAAAATACTCAAGCTTACAGTATTTATGTATGATGACTTGACCATAGACATTACATAACTTCATAAGATGAAACACTTAGGTACAACAAAACAAGGTAGGTGCCAACCTAAGAATGACAAATTGCTTCATTCAAAAGGAATAAGGTCGTCAGCCTTATTCTCCTCTGTGAAACGTTTTACGAGGGCAATCACAAAACATGCATAGTTCAATTGTAAATAACCGTAGGGTTTATTGTATACACAATCTGTTGCAATGAAATGAATCTACCCTTCACGAAGCGGGCATGGGTCTGTAGCCACCTCTTAGCTTGTACAGAAGAAAGTGCATGAGCATGTGAAATTTAAAATTACGAAATTACGATGTGGTGGGTGGAATCTCCCACACGAACGGTGTCTTGGGGGCACAGCAAGAAAATAAAATGTTCGGGTGAATTAAAATTAAGACTATTGCACACTACCTGGCTTGAACAAAGAGTAAGGTCCCCCGAGACCGCGACACTGGCAACGCACATGATAGTTCCTTAGACCCACTGAGAGAAATCTGGCAAACCAGCCCTCACATTCAGATCACATCCAGCCGGGAGGGTTGGTTAAAATTGCCCTGTGTGAGCGGTGAAACTGTCACAATGTTTCACAATGGTTTAACGTATACAGGAGGTGTGTTCTAGCATGTTTTAAAATGAAATACCTGCTGAAAATGAACATAGGCACACTAACACTTAATAATTACATTAAAAACTTGAGTTAAAATTAATAGTGAAAATTCGGAAAGTCAACTGTTATTTATGGCAGTCTGTGAATAACTCAGTACCTTCACTTAATGCTTATGACTGGTGAAACTGTAGGTAATTAATGTTTCTTAATTAATATAGATTTTGGCGCATAAGAACCACGTGTGGGAAACAACAGTTTTGAGGTGGCCATTCTGACATGGGCCTGGCTGACAGAATGTTCTAGAACAGGAAACGACTGGTATTTCATTTGAATCAATTTTACTATAACTAAATAAAAGCAAAAAGGGTTTTTATGCATGTATTTTATTTAATCCTAAAATGCAGGTGGAGTGAGTATCTGTTTCATCCTTTACCCGGGGACACGGTCGTAGAAGAACAGGTCTGGACACTCGCCTGGATATTTGACCCCCTTGTTGTTTGGCTGTAGTTCACCAAGTTACCGAGAATATTGTGTTTTATTGGCGCTGATGTTACGGCGGTCGGACTAAACTCCGACCACTTCCTTTCCGCTAAGATTAACAATTTATCAAAACGTATTTTTTATCAATTTATGAAATACTTTCTTCGCTCACAAATTTAAGAAAAGGCTCCAGCAATCTTTATTTACTTTATAAATTTAACAATGGAAAAAAGTGGACAGAATTTGAGACCGACCGCCCGGAAAACAGCGCCAAAAAGTACGACATTCTCGGTAACTTAACGAACTACAGCCAAACAACAAGGGGGTCAAGCAAAATGCATTGTTAGATAGG
>PNEQ01033040.1:0-17500 GCA_003012365.1 Medauroidea extradentata
CATCCCTTAATATCAAATGGTTCCCGTCAAATTCAATAAAAACCATACTTGCAACCCCATCTTCACAGGGGTTTCCTGCCCTTAGGAGTGGTTTCCAGGCATTCGTTGCCAGACATTTTCTAACTGTTATTTTGCAAGGAACATCCTGTCACAGTTTGTCGCAGAGCTGATGACTCACCCTGTATATATGTGTGTGTGTGTATGTAAATATACATATATGCACATATGTATATATGTATAGATACATATATACATATATGCACATATGTATATATGTATAGATACATATTATATTTACAATTATTATATACATTATATCAAATATGTCCCAGAAGAAACGGACGCCGTTGTTTTATCTGAGGGAAAATAAAAATCTAAGAGGAAACGTCCTGTACCACTATTTTATCAGACGCACCAATAAGTAGTTATGAATTAAAATAATTAGACAATCAGTTACGCGCTACAGCGGCAAGACAACATGACGGGTGAGTTATTAGTGACTGCGAGAGTGAGACGTGAGAGATACAGCGGTATGCGTGCTATGAGGCGTGTGCGTATTTGTGCGTGTGCTAATGTGTGCGTGTGCAAATGTGTGTGTTATTGTATGTGCTACTGTGTGTATGGGCTGATGGATGTGTGTGCAATTGTGTGCGGTAATGCTTTTGTTTTTGTTCGATTGACGTCGACTGCAATTGTTTTTGACGTTGTTACGGTGTCGCAATCCCACGGCGTCGGTGGCGTCGCGGAAGTGTAGGAGGTCGATTGCACAACCCCGCGGCGTCGGTGGCGTCGCAGGAAGGCAGTAAGTGGGTGCTGGGTAACCAACATGTCACCAAAAAGTGGCGGATTGCGGCAACAGTGGTATCCCAGAAATCCGATGACTGGAAGAGTTAAGTGGGTCTTAACACTTACCCAACACCTTACAAACTGCTGGATTCAGCAGGGATTGCTCCGCCTCTGGGAATAGCTGGGAGCCAATCAGAGGGGAGGATTTTGACGGCCTGGTGGGGGTGCGAAGAATGGTATAGACATCGAGATAGCTATCGGGAAGAGTTGGAGTTGGAGAAGAGAGTCGACGAGATAGTCTTCTGCTCGGGCGGCGACCGCACCTCGGGACTCTGGGTTCGAGTCTGGGTGCGACCTCTGGCTAGAGAACTAGCTCCAACGGCGGCGCGAGCGGTGAGTTCCTGTTGGTTTAGGGAAGGAGAGCGATCCTTTACCTATCTCCTGTCTCGCCTTACCCTAACCCTTCCACTCGCCTCTATTTATGTATTGCTGTTATTCCTTGTTCTCTACTCTAATAAACTCTTGTTACCTTTCATCTCTAGCTTATTTATCTTCCCCTTTCCCGGCTAAACTTTGTAACAACGTGTATACAATCAATGTGTATCTTGCTGTCAGTTTGTCCGCAGATCGTATGTTAGAAACATCGCACGATGCCCAATTACACTGCCGCCGAGTATGTGGAAATGATTAATTTGTATGGCGAGTGTGGTCGAATTGCCGAGGAAACCTCGAGGAAATATTATACGATATGTACCCTACTCGGGAGCATCATCCGAGTCCTAACGCTATCTTACGTGCAGTTAACCGATTCCGCGGTACAGGTAACGTTTTGCCTGCTAACGTCGAGAGGATTGTCAGTTCCCGTCAAGCCAGGAATACACACAATTATGAGCTTGTACGTGACGAGGTTCGTGTGAACCCAGGGACAAACACCCGCAAGCTCGAACGTCTCATTAATATTTCCCGATCTACAATCAACCGCTTCACCCGAATTGAGAGGTTCCATCCCTACCACAAGAGAAAAGGGCAGAAATTGGAAGCAGGTAACTTTGCTTTAAGGGTTGCTTTCTGTAATTGTATTCTTTAAACGGATAGAGATAACCCGTATTTCCTCCGTGGCGTATTGTGGACTGAAGAATCGTTGTTCACACGGGGAGGGTGCTTGCTTCAATCAACACAATACGCACTTTTACGGGGAGGACAATCCACGAGAAACAGTGAATTGGAACTTCCAACACAAATGGAAAATTAACACGTGGGATGGCATCATTGGTGATCAAGTGTTGCTGTATGAACTCCCGGAGAATATGGAAGTAACAGTGGCACTGTATGAATGTATTATTTGGCGTTAATTAAGCATATGTCCTTTAGAGTGCGCGATACCTCGTGTTCCTCAGAGAAACTCTGCCGGAGCAGTTACGACAATTTGAGGTGGCACAACCGCAGTGGTTTCAGCATGATGTAACCCCGAGCCATTCTGCGATCATCGTGAGGGACTTCCTCATTGGACAGTACCCTAATCGCTGGATCGGCAGAAATAGTCCTCTGAGATGGCCCCCAAGATTGCCGGACTTGACACCGTTAGATTTCTTCCTGTGGGGGACACTTCGAGGAAGAGGTCTACATTAATGAGCCAGCTTACGAAATGGAAACTATAGCACGAATTATGGCTGCGCGAACGACAGTTACTGCTGAGATGTTAGAGCGTGTCAGAAGAAATCTCGTCGCTCGCTGCTGTCTGTGCATTCAAGAAAACGGCCGACATTTTGAGCATCTGATCGACTATTTAATCTAATGATAAACATAAGTGACTATTATTAGTGTTATTATTACTTAGGTAATTTTCTGTTTCGTGTAACAATTTGACAAACCTTTTAGTCCGAACGACAAAGACACTACGCACTGAAGGTTAATAATTGAGGAGTGTTTGTGGGAAACGATATAAGTGCCAAATAGTAAGTTTTTCAGGAAATGAAGAACAGAAAAATAAAGCGTGTCACAAATAATTTTGTAATTCGAATGCTGTGTTACATTTATTTACAGGATTGCATGTATGAAAAGACATGTTACAGAAAATATTTAGAAAAATGTTACTTCAAATGACAATCGTATCATTCTTCATGTCAACAGTTATGGAGTTACACCAAGTGCATTCTACGGATGTTTGTTTGAGCTGAACAATTTATTACTGGCACTTATATTACTTCCTACGGTATTAGCAACAGGACATATAATTATTTCAATGGAAAACCTCAAAACGTTATTTTCTGGCACTTACATCGTTTCCCACAAACACTCCTCAATTTATTGCAATTGTTATTTATTTAAGTATCAAATATGCAGGAATACACTCCTCAAGTCTTGATTGACTGCTTAATAATTATCTTATTTGCAAGCAACCGTGTCGTAAGAGAAATTGTACTGTACCTATTTTCAGGATTCAGTCATTTCGTTTAACACTCACGCCCACAAGCACACCTGCGCACAATTGCACATTTATATGCCTGCTCAATTTTTCTTTCGGACACATTTCCGGGCGTGCACGATAAAAACCAACCAATACCACTCATACACAATACTACTCGTACACAATATCACTCGCACACATTTGCACATGCACACAATACCACTTGCACACGTTCGCACACGCCCACATTAGCACGCGTACTGCTGTATCTCTCGCGTCTCACTCTCGCAGTTACTAATCACTCCCCATTCACGTTGTCTTGCCGCTGTAGCGCGCACCTGATTGGCTACTTATTTTAATTCATAACAACTTATCGGTGCATCTGGTCAAATTGTGGTAGAGGACATTACCTCGCAGATATTTATTTTCTGTCAGATGCAACAACGGCGTCCGTTTGTCCTGGGACATGCTGTATATAGTCTTTCCCAGAAAAGAATAAATAAAAATAATGGAAACTATACGAAAAAAAGTAGAAAAGCGTGTCTCTTATCTTATTTTACCTTGTGAGTGTTGATCCATCGGGACTTCAACAGTTCTGCGCTGTGTAATATGAAGTGTTGTTGCTTATTTAAATAAGGCTTGGTCAGTGCGCGCCGAGCTTTTTCCTGTGCTAACTTCCTTGCCTAGCTGACACAAGGCCACTGATATGAATATTCCCAGATAATTTCGTGTCAGTTACTGATGTTACCTCATAAACCTGTTGTTTCGCGGGTGTTTGGGTACAAACATAGACCATTCAAACCAACTAGTTAATGACATTTCGATGCAGTTATATTATGGAACTTTTTAAAAGTATTTCCAAACTTGTAACTGAGATTTGTCGTCCGAAAAACTCCTCATTCAAAAATGTACGATAGTTCCTCAATTATTATCTCAGACAAGCGTAATAAAAGGTGAAATACACGAATCTGACTATAATGTTTCTTTTATCAATATCATAGATGCTTAGTATACTCCTACTTATGATTGGTCTCAATCTACATGATAGTGAAACTAGCCTCACACGTTAGCAAGCACATTTGATATAGCCGTAAGTTTATACGGTTTCAAAGTTCTTCCACTGATGTAAGGAGGGGCGATAAAATATTCATTACATAATATTATATAAATATTAGTTATCATTTAACTGCCGAAAAAGATAACTTTACAGTTAGATTTAAACCAGGTAGAACATTACACGAACTTAATGTTTATTTAAGATTCATGTTGAAATTTGCCTGGAAATTAAATAAAGGGAAATGAAACAACTTTCAGCGCCAGTAATTAAATTTTAATCCACGTTTTTAATCATGATAAGTTTAATAAAACAACATGAAATTTTGTGAGCAGGAACAATTTTTAACTGTATTAAATTAAAAATGTTCTTCCTCAGTTAATTTTCAAGACAATGTGTGCACATCCATTATCTGACTTCATCGGCCGCTACTGGTGTAAACATAAAATTATTTGTTTGATCTTATAAAAATGTTATCTGAAGTGGTGAATAATAAATCAAAATTACGTGTAGGCCTATCAGTAAACAGAAATTTCTCCTGTAGTTTCGTACTGTGCAAGGCATTTATTAGCAATGTCAGATTTTGTCTCTGATAGATTGCGGTTAACTTAAATTGAAATCATAGGCCTAGGCTACAGGAGTACTTTTTTTTTTAAGTGTGCCTTAAAACCTATCTTGCGAAATGATTAAGTTTGGGTTTGCTTTCGTAAGTTAATCATTATTTATGTATAAATTTTCCGAACGTGCACTATTGTGCATTTCTGTAAATTGTCACAGTCAATTGACAGTTAAGAGTAAGCCTATACGAGTAAGTTTTTCTTGTCAGCAAATTACCAAACAAATTAAGTGTTACTCAAATCTTAGTCAATTGTAAGGTATATAGCTGTCCTATAGTTTCTTCATTCTTCATAGTTACTGAAGAATTATTTGCCTAGCAGGTAAATAATTTGTTAATAGTGATCCTTTTTTTTCCATGTTAGAGTAAGTTAAAGTACCGTAAAACGGGATGTAAAGACAGTGGGGTGAATAGATACAAAATTAGAAGTAAATTCATAACTGACACCTTTTATTTGAAAAAAAAAATTACAATTACTATAAAACTACTGATTGTAAACTGTTTTAACTTGCCTACCTTAAAACAGAATTAATACCAAACATTTAGCTTTAAAATTGTGATTCTATTCACCCCTGTGTTTCTAGTCACCCCGTTTAACGGTACATAGGCCTACTACTTATAAGGAAGGAACTATAGATGCTGTTGTTTATTTACAATGTTTACCATGTTAGACTACACATGAAGTGACAAACTGTATTGATGTGGACATACGTCTTTGCAATATAAGGTCTAAGGTCGTCCCAGAAATCTTAGGTATATACTAAGAAAAACAAACAACGAAATACGAAAAAAAAAAAAAAAAAAAAAAAAAATAGAAAACAAGTCGAGTTGGCTGTGCTCAACACATCTTCATCTGATGACGAGAGCAGATGTCAGCTCCCGAAACGTCGTGAAAAGTCGGCCTTTGGAAATCTACTATGTTCTCATGTGTCTTCATCGTTGTGTCACATAGTGTGTTGTCTGTGACGTCGTCGCTGTTATCCTGTCTCGTGTCCATTATCGTATTCGTTCCAGTATTGTCTGTGCTGTCTTAATTGTGATGTCCTGAGTTTTACGTATTAATTTGATTTGTATTTCGACTTTTATTTTTGGCTGTTTATCTTTTTTTTTGTTTATTTGTCGTTGACTAATTCCTTATGGGATCCTTCATGTTCTGTTGTTTTAGTTTACGGATCGGCACACATGGAATATATGCGTGTAAAACCCTGGAATTAATTACAATTACATATTTGAAGCACGCCGAAGGCGGCGCCCTTAATGCAAGCACTTAATAAAACATGCCTCACGCCCATAACAATGAAAATAAAAGGTTTTTAACTCTTTTAAAATAGACTTACACGTCAAGGCAAAAACAGGAGATTATGTTGTTTAAGGTCCCGAATATTAGTATATTTGTAAGCAAACAATAGGGGAGAGAGTTCAGATCCTGGTAGTGGATATTATCTCTTTGATTAAAACATTTAAAGGGGGACTCCCTGCAAAATTTTTATTGTTTTAATAATTTTTATATTTGTAAGAGAATAAGTTTCTATTATGGGCATACATTACGACTATTATTTACAGAAATGAAATATTTTCTAGCTTTCATAGTTTTTGTGTAATGGCGTGTCAAAGGCAAAATTTGCATAAAACGGTTTTATACAAGAAACGAAAACTAACAAATTTACAGAAACGAAAAAATTCCCACTGAAGAACATTATCGCGGGCTACGTATAGACATAAATAAAAATCCACATTGAATATTTTTGTGTTTAAAAAAATATTAATTTAAAATAAAAAATTGTTAACTTTGTGTTTTTTAGTACAAAAAGTTTCACCGCAATGTTTTTCTATATGTCCAGTTGTAGCTCGCGACAAGTTCTTCAGTGGAAATGATTTCGTTTCTGTAAGTAAATTGGTTTTCATTTCTTGTATAAAACCGTTCTTTGCAAATTTCGGCTTTTACTTGTCACTATACAAAAACTATGAAAGCTAGAAAATTTTCATTACTGTGAAAAATAGTCACACTATATGTCTACAAAACAAACAATATCTCGTACAAATATAAAAATTACTAAAATTATAAAAAATTTGCGTGGACTTCCCCCTTAAATCGCATTCTTGGGCAGATGACGGAGAGCCTATACTGTATTCACGAAGCCTCTACTCGGAGCAGTTATATTAGGAGTGGGGTCGTACAAGTCAAAAATCAACTTCAGTAAACGCCGTTGAAAACTACTCCATTTAAAAAACCACCATCTTGTGAAATGTATAACATAAAGTATAGCAGTAGTTGGAATATATTTTATAGAAGATATAATCAGTGCAGACAGACATACTTATACTGACAAACGAGTGAACTTGTTTGACAGTTCTGAAGATAGTAATGTGTACAAATGTTTTTTTATGGGAACAACATGCTTTGTTTCCCATATATATATATATATATATATATATATATATATATATATACTGAAATAAGACTATCCCAGCAATTTTTGTATTTTGATTAACCTTGAACACTATATAATGTTATAAATACAGTATTTATCATTAGAATGCAAATGCATACTTAAAACCCTGCTAATGATAGTAAGTACAGATTTTATGTATTTCCGCTGATATTTTATACTGTTATTTACGCGAGCGCAAAACATGTATGCAAGATACGTTTATTACTGTCGGGTTGATTGGACTGATGGAAAAAAATAGGGGGGGAGAGGGGGAAAAAATCACAATTATTGCCCCGGGCGAAGGAAAGCTTAGGTTCGTCCCTACTGTTAGCACAACCACCGATCACACACTCGCTAGCCAACGCCCACCTCAAGCCTCAGAACTTAGAACCGGAATTCGGGACTAAACTAGCGGGGTTGGGGAAATCTGTATGTTTCTGGAATGCATCCCCAGCGACCAGATGAAGGAAAAAAAAAATAATCTAGTATATTCTAGACGTAACCAGCTTCTCGACCCTGATATTGGTTGTAATTTCTTATTCTTGGTGTTGAGGCCATGTACAGCCTGTGCATGTGATCTTGGTCGTGTGTTTAAAAATAATATGCATCACGCTGCCATAGAGCAGCTAGTAGTATTAATTTCCAGGTCGCCTCGTGGAAACTACAGGAATTGCCTCAAAATACTGGTCGAGTGCGGTCGTAAGGGTAGGAGGAGAACATCAGCAAGTGGGTATTGAGTTTTAACGGAATCCAATGGCCTGCCACCTAGTTTTGTGACTATGTATCTTTAATATATAAGTTCACTTAATTCAGCAAAAACGCTTACCAATGTGATAAATATACATGGTTTATCAAATATAATTAAGCATTAGGGGACTATGGATTCGTTGTTATGATAAGAGTGGTAAGTTCCTGACAACTCATGCATGCAAACTCCCTCACATTCTTCCTCTTCTATAGGAGAGTCTGTGACCCCATTACCTCGAAAATTGTTTCACAGCATGAACACTGTCGTTCATGAAAGACTAGGCTAAGCAGTAAATAATGCACTGAATATGCTCAAGCAAATTAACATACATTAACCAGTTATGTATTAATCACAACTGTGACAAACGATATGGTAAATATATAGCTAACAAACAATAAGGAATCAATGTGTAAGATTATGAGATTTTAATTACACATGCAATCAAATTTTAAAGACCAAACTTGTTTTTACCATCAATCATGTAAGACATAAGGTTATAAGTGCACATATTCTTTTCTGAATGTGACTGTGTTTGAGACAATCGACTAAAAAATATTTATTTTAAATTTGTTAGGTGTTGTGAAATTGTATTTGTTGTTCTATAGTGAATATTGCAAACATATAATAAATATATTGTAACTGTTTTTACAAGTTGAAACTTCCTTAACATAAAATACTGAATCAACGAAGACTGTTATATCGACTAGATCGTTTAACAATGTACGTGTATAGTTATAATTGTAAGGTGACAGTCTAAGGTAACACTTAAAGTAGGCATTTTTATTCCAGAAATCATCACTTTTTAAGTAAATATGGTAGTTAATGTGTAAATTACGTCTTAGGCCTACAAATGTATCGATATGCAAACTTAAAGTTGGTAAGGTAATAGCTCTAATAATTGCAGGTGGAAAAAACTAATGTCCGAATAATTTTCTCCAGCACTTTAATTTATTAATTATTAAATTCTTTTAGTAGCCTCTATCATAAGCAGAAACCAGTTTTAGAGAATGGCCAAAAATATACTTATGTTTGGCAAATTTCTAACTATATGAAGATAGAACTTAGTCTAACACAAAAAAAAAATCTGTCAGTTTATGCCGCACATAATAAGCAGAATATAATGTTAAAATACGAAATGTGAACACTGCAGGTATGGCACATGTCATCTTGTGGTCGAATAAACAAAATTAATGAGGTTTACTTAAGTGTAATCAATTTAGGTACAGTTATAATACTGTTTGATCATGTCAGCGGCTTTCTCGGCAATCATGATGATGGGCGCGTTGGTGTTGCCACGCACTATGCTCGGCATGACAGACCCATCTACGACACGCAGTCCTTCAATGCCGTGCACCCGCAGCTGGGGATCCACGACGGCACCTTGGTCAGGCGAGGTGCCCATCCGACACGTGCCTACTGAGTGGTAGAATGGAAAACTGTAATTGAAGATGCAGCATTCCCAGAAGGCGGGAGTGTCAAAGGTTGCCCATGTGCAGTCGGGAACAGCAGACAGGTCAGCAGTGATACCAAGATTCTTCAAAGTATTCGTCTCTGGCAGAGTAGCCAACCAACGAAGTCCTTCTGCAAAAATATCCCTGTCCACATTTTTGGCTAAAAGACCAGCATCGATCATAGGTGGTGTTAACGGATCTTTCGACACTATCTTTACAGAACCCCTACTTTGAGGTTTCAACAAAACTGGAACCGCTCTTAGTGTAGTGTAATATGGCAGTGGCAAAACTGGCTCGTTACCAACCGGCAGTATGAGAAAACATTGCTGAATGTCTGGTAACTGACTATAATTTGATGTATAAAAAGCTGTTACCCCAGATACTTCTATGTAAGCCAATGGTCCAGTCCTATTCTTCAAATAACTGTTGAAATCTTCAAATTGAGTATCAATGTTTTGTGATGTGTTTGAGAAGTTTTCGATGTTGTAAGATACACCTAAACATGAGACGTGATCTTGGTAGTTGTATCCCACACTAAGGTTCTTAACCAACGGAATATTTAGAGGTCCCAGAATCTCGTTTGGGCCGATACCAGACAGCTGCAGAAGTTGAGCGGAGTGGATGGTACCAGCACTCAAAATAACTTCCCGACTTGCGTTGATGGAGAAACATTTGTTTTCGTTGTCGTTCAGAATGTATTCGACCCCATACGCCCTAGGAAGCACAGGGTCCACAAGCACCTTGGTCACCCTGGCATTTGTGACCACACAGAGGTTCGAGCGCATCTGCCGTGCGGCCTTCAGGAATGCTGTGTTTGTGCTCTGACGCTCGCCATTTCTTGCGGTCACCCGACTTAGAGAAACGCCTTCTTGTTCACCAGCATTCGGGTCTCGCTCTTCTAACCCCAGATCTTTTAAACTGTCAATGAAAATTCGTTGTAGATTGTCCTGATAACCGATTTCAACACCGAGGTATCCACCCTGCCCATGGTATCTGGTGTCGGTGTCGGTGCCTTGAATGTCTTGGGCATCTTCTGACTTGCGGAAGTATGGTAGCACGTCCTTGTAGCTCCAGCCAGTGTTACCTTCTGCTGCCCACTCATCGTAGTCGCCAGGATTACCTCGGATGTACATCATGCCGTTGATGCTGCTGGAGCCGCCGAGGCCTCTCCCCGAATGCCAGTAGCAGGGATTACCAGCGCATACCCAGGGTGATGGTTCACTGTAGTAAGGCCAGTGCAGGGCCGAGTAGTCCAGCGTTTGAAGGTACGGGACGAATGCAGGCACTTGCGTGATAGGTGGTTCTTCCCCGCCAGCCTCCAACAGTAGCACTTTCCAGTCGGGGACCTCCGACAACCGAGTGGCTAGCACGCTTCCCGCCGATCCCGCACCAACAATCACAAAGTCGATCATTCCGTCATCCTGGAGCCAAGGGCAAGAGCACAATTTTGAAGACGCGCTAGTCACCAGGATGAAGGCTGTTACTAGAAGCAGCACCATAGTGACTGAATCTGAAATACATACACAGTTAGATTTAATATAAAGTAACAGTGAAATAATACAATGGTTATTTTCATCTTAGCATCATGGAAAAGTATTATTTTTCACATGTTTCTCACAACCAAAAATAAAATAAAGAGTAATACTCATAATATACATTATAGACCACAACATCAGCACCAGTAAAATATTAGCATGTTACACTCAGTGTGTCCTACAAACTCCCACTTTTTTTTCAACTGCTCATGTGCACTCTACAGCCTCCTTTCTCTTTTATCTAACTTTGTCACATGTCTATGTGCAATGAATTAATTAGGAAATAACATTTATCGGATATCTTGACGGAGTCCATCTGGCACTTTATTACGCACCTTAATCCCAGAAGCAAATGAGGGTTAAGAGAGATACAAGTCATACACAAAATGACCCCTACCCTCTTTTATTGTATTGTTCCTCATTGCTATGTAAGGATCCGAACATGAGTGCAGCTACCTTTTCTCCAATACTTAAAGTATTGCCCGGGCGGTCGAGCAGTGTGCAGAGCTTCGGCTGACACAATTTTATTCGAAAACTACTCTACATACATGAATGAGGTCTCCATGGGGATAGTAGTCAAAGAACTTTACATGCTTGTATATAGATTTAAGATCTTCTATCAACATTTAACACTTATATTCTCGCTGCCGAAAAAGGTGAAAATGGGACTTTTGCTTTCCTTTTTAAGACATGATATAATTGGTTCTCTTTGGCAGATGTTATTCGCAACTATAGACACGTATCATGCAGTTCATAACTATCTAAGTTTTGCTACATTGCATCACTTGACAGCATAATCAAATTTGTCTTATTATATGTGACATTTGCCAATACAATTCTACATCGTTGATAAACTGGTCAGTTTGAACATCTTCAAATATAGTTAGTTCTTAGCTAACTTTTATCTAGAAAAATTGGCTTATGATATCGTGTGTATGTTTGTATGTCTGTATGTCTCCCAGTAATAACTTTTGAACATGTGAACCTAATTTCATAAAACTAGGAGCACATATAAAACTTAATAACCTGATTTGACTTTTGTGTATTTGGTTTATACTGTTTTCATATGTTAAAAATGGTGGCCATTTTATTATTTTTCGAACATACTAGATACTAAGAAACAATATTTTAGAACTCTATCAAATTCAGTAGTACATGATATTTGCTGGTTCCAATGTAGTGACCCTTTACAAGCTCAAAATAATTCCAGTTATATATTAGATTTTAACAGAAAAAGTGAAAAAAATTTGAACAATTTTTAGGGTCGCATTTTAGATTTTAACAGAAAAAGTGAAAACAATTAGAATCAAAACATATAAAAATAAAATATTTTACTAGATGCCTCTAGTAGAGGCCACTTGTAAAAATCTAAATGTTAATAAATATAATTTAGTTTCAAATTAATAACTTTTAAAACAATGTAAAAGTACTGTTAGTTTTTTTAGAGAGGGCGACACAATGATATAAAAATTTTAATTAAATTAAAAATGATTCAAACTATTAATGTAAGATTAATTTTATTTTTAACTAACAAAATAGGATGCACCTGTTTACTACAACACAATCACTCATTCCGTTATAATCAAATTCCATGTTTACACAAATTTCATCTTTTAAAACTTGATCAGTGAATTTTCGAGCATATCTTTCTGGTAATATTACTCTAAAAATTTCCGGAATTACATCTTCTTTATGGCCAAACAGTTTTCTATGATTTCTACACAATTTATTGGCTACGGTTATCTATTGTAAGATCGAAAATTTTCTTAAATTCGTTAATTTCGTTAAGAATCTTTAATGAGGCTTCTATTGTTACCATATTTAGCACATAAAAATAAGAAAAAATATTACTTACTTAAAACACAAAAACTTGTCACGAGCATTTAGGAATTCGTCCGTATGGATTTGTAACATATTGTTAGATAAATTGACGTATGTATTTTGATGTAAAATAAAAATGGCTGTCAACTAAATATTTGTTTATAACAACACTACAACTTTGGTTGCACACATGTAAGCAAATATTTGGTTGAATCAACCAATTTTTTCTCTCAGTGAATTCCTATTAGCTCACCAGCCTCTCTCTACAGATATCAGAGTTCAAGCTTATATCGTTAAGGCTGTCTATGCGTTGTGTCACCTGTGTGATTTATTTACGTGTTCCTGTTTCACCAGTCACAGACTTAATTCACATTGTTTTTTCCACTTCTCTCTGTAGTTACACATGGGTGCTGGAAGACTCCGTCAGTAAACCCCTTCCACGTCTATTGCCTTTATTGTTATTCACGTTACGGCTGTTCGTAGGTTCTCTGGTATCAAATAAATACTATTTGTAACGCAGAAGTTAACTGGTACGTACGTTTTTAATACTCACACGAATTACTCATAAGAAGTTCATTTTTGGCACTGTTTGTGTGCTGCATTTTACATTAAAACCAACAATAATATTTATATGATTAAATGCTGTCAAAGTTTGTCATATATGCTGGTTTTTGGCTGTATTCCAAACGGCAATTTAGTATGACTCAGTTGGAATAAGGCCGAGAACACCATATTTAATAAGTTGCAGTGAATTGAAATATAAGCACTCCACACAATTCATTAGCGATCAAGGTAGCGCAGAGGGAACACACTTGACTCGCGATCGAGAGGACGTTGTTTTGATTTCCCGTCCAGCAATACTGATTTCTGCTTTCTGTAGTTTCACGAAATCACTCAAGGCTACTGATAAGAAGGTTACAAACAACAAGCCATTGCCGCTGATATTTTGGACTCTAAATTGGGATACGTAAATATTCACTTTTTTCCAATGTATTTTCACTGTTATGGATAGAGCCTAATTTACAGAGCACGTATTTTAAAAATTAAGCAGTATTAATATATTACCAATGGTTCTTCATTAATTTCAATTTGTTAGAATTGTTCCATTTGGAATTAGTGAAAAATTACCGAAAATCACTGAATATTTACAGATCCTGATGTAGAGAGTGTCTGTCGGAGTTAAAAGCTCGGTTTTTGATAAACGTTACGCCAGCTTCGTATGTTAAAGTCGTTTAAATATTCATTCAGCTAAATAAAATTCTAATTTAGGACACAGCCTTAGATTCTTCATAATAAATTTCGAGTCTGTCATTCAAGTCTTGGTGACGTCAAATCATTCGCTGACGACATCAGTGTCTGAGGCCATGCGTAATCGGTGTTACGTAACAGAGCCTTCTTGCACGAAGTTGACTATCTTAGAGTCTCCGTGTACTATACACTAATGTTATCTTCTGGAAGAATAGACTAAAGAGTCTTCCGCATCAAAGACTGTCCACCCATCGTCTTCTTTGTCTTCCCACAGTGTATCGTCATATGTTATTGATACTTTTGTTTGATCAATTCTGAGGTTGTTCCATTATTGTTTCAAAAAATGTATGATTTCTTGTTAAGTAAATTTAAAAATGATATGTCAGGATTTAGAATGTGATCTTTCGGCGACCGTTCATTTTATAGACACAATTTAGAGTGATGTTGCAAACATTCGAGTTATTTATTTAAATTTAATTATATGAAACATTTTGAAGTTGGCTCTTCAGGCTGTAGTACTCTCACTATACTCTTGTTACAGCAAATATTTATTTCCCCTTTCCTTTTTCAGTAAACAATCACCACACAAAATTAATACAATCCACCATTCCTCATCAAGTATATTCAGACTTGAATATGTTTGTCTCACTCATCATACGAAGTTAATCAAGTTAAACTATTATTTCATTATACACTTATTTTTTAGTTGTAACTGTCTGAGTGTATTGTTCTGAATTGAATCTTACCTGTAACTGACCCTCTAATCATATAGAACAAGCAGAGTTTCGGCATAATAATACTTCACAGGTCAACTCTTGAATCTTATTTAGTTCATAGAGGATGGGTTTGAAGCCCAGCAGGTGGCAGGAGTGGTATTTGTCAATCTGATGGCAGTTTATGACATTGTTAATCACCGGTTACTCCATGTCAAGTATAATTTAACTAGAGACTTTCACGCAACTAGGCTACTCAGTACTCTTCTTGAAAACAGAAGAAATTTCTTGCTTTTCAAGACAAACGTAGTCATTGGGGAGCACAGAAAAACTGTCTACTTCAAGGGAGTGTGTTTGCTCCACATCTCTTTAATGTCTATACCAACTACTAGCCGTGACTCCAATTACAAGAAGTTTCTTATACCCAGATGACCTAGCACTTGATGTGCAGGACTGAAGCTACGAATGCGCGCAGAAAAATATGACAACTGCACTCAGAAATCTATCAAGGTACAATAATGAGCACCAACTCAGACCCAGCCTTCCTGATACACAAGTGTGTGCCTTCCATCTGAGGAATAGGGGAGCTCGTCATGAATTATGCCTAGAATGGTCAGGTAAATACCACTCTCCAAAATACCTGGGAATTGTCCTCTATAGAGCACTTACGTTCAAACACCACTGTAGGAGCATAAAAATGGAAGTCTCCACGCGAAACATTATTATTCGTAAATTGGCGGGGTCACACTAGGGCTCTGAACCGATAACAATCCGCGATTCAGCAATGGCACTGTACATTTCCACTGCTGAATATGCTTCCCCTGTGGTACAGGTCATCTCATGCCAAACAGGTAGTTATAGCTCTCAATGAAACCTACAGGTTGTTTACAGGATGCTTAACGCCTACTCCGGTTGAGAAGCTGTATTACCTGGCTGTAATAGCGCCACCTTGTGTACGTAGGGAGGTGGCTGCCAACAAGGAGAGACTTCGAGTAGAACATGACAGCGACCATCCAATACATTGATATAATCCTCCTCGGCAACAGCTGATACCCCGGAAGAACATCCTGAAGACATCTGAGGTGCTCACCGTATCACCAGAGAATGCAAAACTGAAGCTATATGGAAGAAGACCGCTCACCCCCGTGGATGGATGCTAGAAACTGAGCAACTAGCACCAGGTCATGATGGAAGCTGGTTATTGTAGAAGTCCCTGAACAGGCTTCATTCAGATGTAGGAAGGTCAGTGTACAGTTTGAAGAACAGGAGCATCAGTATAGAAGATGAAAGTTGTGAATTTGTCACTATCCTGTGTCCAACATCCTCTACAGAAGATGATCTCCTGCAAACGACATGATAGTTAATATCATAATGTCCCCTTTTGTTTATTTCTCTGATTTATACATTCATTCCGAAATCGGTATTTTTCCTACTCAATAATATAATATAATTGAATGTTTATATTTTAAAGCCATTTCCTTAGATTTAGTGGTAGATATATGTTAATTAAAACAGCTTTGTGACTTTAAAAATTATTTACTCATTTTTATAAAACATTTTCTGAAACTGAAAGAACGTCTTTGTTGTTCACAAATAAACTCTATATAACTGATATTTTCTTACTGTTGTAAATAAATGTATATTGCATGATATTCACCTAGTGTTGTGGCGTAGTATTAAAATAATTATGAAGTGTTCTGATTCAATTCACTGTCTGGTCATAATCACGTATGTTTTAGCGGTTTCTCGGAACCATTTCCGGCTAGTGCTGGGATAGTTCCTTTATACAGGCCACTGTTGAATCTTTCCCCATTTCCTCAATGTCTCTATTAATCTCACTGTTGACGAGAACCTGTCTAGCCGACGATTGCTAAGCGTGTAAAATGATATTCGTTTACCTTCTTTGTACCTCTGTAGTGATAGTTAAGAGTGCCACATGATTTAAAATATTAAAACATACCCTTCAATGTATGGAAAAATTTTTATTCATATCAGAGACAATTTCCGCTTCCAGCTGCTATTGAGTCGGCTAGGGGGATTGATAAATTGAGACAAGGTAATGAATGTAATGTTTACTAAGCTATATAAATAAAAAAAGTTATTTTAGTTTTGTACTGAAGTACAAAGTCATTTCAGGTCTCTAATTTTACTCGCAAAAATTAAAATCACTTACATGAACAAGAAAGTTCTCTAAACCGGAAACGACGATACTTCAATTCCACCGAAAATAGTGTCAGAAATTGTCTCTTATTAAATAAATATTACTAAGTTTTCTAACCTGTGTTATAATTAGCCTTAACCAATTCTAAAGCTGTGTTTAATTTGGTGTACAGTTAGTTATATTCGAAAAATACTCTGTGACACGACATGAAGGTTGATGCAACTACTCTAGTGTCACCACATTGGATACTTGAGCTCGTGTGTGTAGCAGAATATTATAACTAGATGTAATATACTTTCAGGCCACTTATCATTACTATTATGTATGCTATGTTCATAACCATGATCCCTGTAAGAGTGCAGATATATTGCCTACTTAAATGCAGACTCACTTTCACTTTTTATCAGGAAATAAAACATCGTTTTCAACTGAATTCATGGTCGGGGAAGACATTTGCGACCCATGACGTGGTCTTGATATCACAAACAGTTCGTAAGATGGTTGTGTGGTATGCAAAGGAATTTATAG
>PNEQ01033040.1:22500-40816 GCA_003012365.1 Medauroidea extradentata
TTTTTGTATATTCATAAAAATTACTCGCAACAAAATTAAAGAAGTTAATTCATTGAACTGTGCATTGAATATGTTATACGAATATATTATTAATTAATAAGTTGGCAAACACGGTCTAAGTGTAGGGAGTTTTGTGGGTTTGAATAGTAGTGGATCCACAAATTTTTTTCCTCAAAATAATTTCACGTAAAAATTATTTGTTAACCATTAATTTGAAGTTTAAAGTTGAAAACATTCCTATTACGTTTTTAATAATTTGAAATAAAAAATTGAAGGCTAAGTCTTGTAATTTTACAAACATATACTTCGTAGTTTTGCAAGGAATTTCTTTGGCAACTATGGGTTTCCAAGAAATATATTTGTAAAATTACAAAATTTTTGTAGAATATGCAATGTCAAGTGTTACAGTGCTGAGTCCTGCTAGTAAATTACACCTTCTTAACCGACTTGTAATTACGGTACATGTCAGTACTGCCATATTTGCGTGTAAATTACGGAATTTCCGAGACAGCTTTATCGGGACAAAAATTACGCACTGTAAACCATTTCCCGGGAAACCATATGATACATTCACTTCAAAGGTGCCTGTGATCCTGTATCCGTACACTGTAGAGATTCTTGCTCCACTGAAATGTAACCTTGTCATTGAATACTGAGCGTGACATTTGAGAGTCGCAGTTATTCTCATATTCGATAATGAGAGCCACAAATCGCCACACGTCATTAATAATCCTACAGGTGAGATAGATAATATAATTTTTTATGGAAGAGTTTGGATAGATACACTTACCACCACTAGTTGCGCTGTTATCGGTAACGGGTAAAACCAATTGTCATTTCCGGTTTGGTTTGCAGAGCTGTCGTGATTGTGAAAGTGTTTTAAGTTTTGCTAGCAAAATTATTATGCTGAAATACTTTGTATTGCCACTACATTATTAAATCAATTCTAGCCTAACTAACGTAAGTTTCTTACCACCTATCCATGTATAAGGGAGCCGAATGGTCAGATCATTCGCCTCCCACCAAGGCGATTCGGGTTCGATTCCCGGTGGGGTCGGTCCCCGTATTTTGGCGTGTGGAAATCGTGCCGGATGATGTCACCGGTCGGGGGATTTTTCTCGGGGATCACCCGTTCCCCCCGCCGCTTCATTCCGAAACTGCCCCATACTCATATTCATACACCCCTCACCAATACGCTCGACGTTGAACGCTGACCAAAATCTCTTACATTTACCTACTCCGCTCGAGTATTATTTAAATTGGTCACATTGTAAGAGTTACAGCCAAGTTACTTCAGATATTTCCATCTCACTCTTCAAATATAACATTTCGTCGCTTCTAACCAAATCGGTTGTTTGTTTTATTGTCTGCCATGGTTACATTGAACAAATCTACGTAGTATGTCATAAATACGGTTGATTCAAGTAAATAATATAGTAAAAGCAAATGAATAAAATAGTAAGTTATAAGCAAACTAGCGTTCGTATTTTTAACGGGAACAATTATTTTGGGTTAAAACCGTTAAAGTTACATGAACTTAGGAAAATAAATAGTTCAGGGGGTCTCGCCTTAACGAGGATTCTCCTTGCTTCGTGTCTACCAGATTCTGGATACGGGATGTGGTAGCAGGCCAATGCTAGCTCCCCAATATGAGGGATATGAAATGAGACTACTGATGTATCGTTAAGTATAACATCTAACAAAAAATTAGTATAACGAGCCAAATATAAGTTTGTTTTAAATAAATAATGTCAACAAAATTTTATTGCCGATGCAAATAAATTCCAGAAGTAACTTCAATGTTACGATTGTTAAATTAACAATAATATTGATATCATCCTTATTTATTTGTTATTCATTTTTCTCAGTGTATGCCACGTTTTATATGTGACTACAAATATATGTTTTTTGAAAATAATAAATATTTGAAATACACTATTATGTTTCTTAACAGCCTCTATGTCTGACAGTTAAATTGCGCATACAGTTATTATAAATATGTACGCTCGGTTGAGAAGGAATCAAAAGCTCATGGCTTATCTTACATTCCTGGACAGAACCATTTACAGCGAAAACTCATCACTTATAAATTTGTGGCATGAAACTAATATTTCAGATAAGCCAATGTACGCAGATTTCGCGGTATTGGACCTGCCTAAAACCTTTAATGTACAGGTTGCACAACTGCAAATGAATAAGCAATATGGTGATGACAGGGGGCTTCCTGTACATGGACACTGACAGCTTCGTGTATGAGGTACGAACTGAAGACTCTTACCAGGATTTGTATGCAGACACCAAATTCACAGGTGAGTTCGTCACCAGTGGCTAGACTGCCAATCATCAATATTACTCTCTGACGAACAAGAAAGACTGTGGGAAAATTCAAAGACGAATGGAAAGTTCATGACTGAATTTGTGGAACTTCGCGGTTTGCTATGCACCTGAAAGTGTAGTGGCAAAGTAATGAAAAAAGTAAATAGCTCCCAAAAATGTGTGGTCCAAAACAAAATCAAATTTGATGAATATTTAATCATGTTACAAGAAATTGAATCAGTGCGAGTAAACATAAACATTTTAAAAGCACACAAACATGACTTCGATAAAGATTGTGTAAATAAATTTGCTTTGTGTTGCTCCGATGACAGATGTATTGTATATGAAGATGGTACATGTACTTTACCGTATAGTTAGATAGAGTGAGAATTCGTAAATGCGTATAGGCAGCTGTACACATGACAAACATTCTGTGACAGGTTATGAAGGCTAGAAATATGTATGTATAGAGGTGAGAGAGACACTAGCAGTTTAGTGTTTGCTCTGATTGTGAGAAGTAAACAGAGGTTATCGTTCTCCATTACAGAGATGAGTCGTGCCTGTGAAGAATTAACAGTGATAGCGAAAAAAAGACTTTCAGGTTATTACTGTCGTTGATTCTGCGATGAGGTCTTCACTTCAGCTGTAACGCTTATCGACATGAGATGTTCAGTTGCAAGAAAAATCCTTCATGAATGATGATTTTTCCAACAAGTGTGATAATGCACATCATGTTACGGTGAGGTCTAAGGTATCCAAAGGGTCAGCTATCATAGAGTAGAGTATAAACTTAACTGACTAAACAGCCGCTCCCTTCATATCTAAATTATGTGATTTAACCTTGTTGTATTATGTAACTAAACTATGTAGAGTAAAGCCACCGTAATTAGATTAACATATTTCATTTAACCGCAACCCTCATCTTTAACTTAACCACTAAACCAAGTTCAATATAAAGTGTCTATCTCTGACTTCAGCCACCCAACAACATTAACCTATGTGTACAACCGGTAAAACAACAGTTTTACAACACTGGTGGAGACGCCTTAAGCTCCCCACCTCTTGCAGTCATGTCACCATACCCTATATTAACTAAATAATAACTTATTTAAAAAATGTATTTAATAAATACATCACCCGCCTGTAAAATCACACACAAATCAAAAAACTTGAAATCAAATGATATACTGTATTAATCAAAAGCCACACGCCTAACTAAAAATTATTTTAAAGTCACTTTGAATTTAATTTAGATAGTAGTTATTTCCTAAATCCATAAATAGTACTATTTTAATTAACTAACCTTGTTGTTAACATTTTAATAAACGAATAGTACTTTACATATTCTAAACATAATTTATTTTATAATTTTTCAATATGATATATTCACGTATTAACGAAATGTTATGGTCTTTAATCTACTGTGTGCACCGTAAATAACTCAACTTAAAATGTAATTAACGATGCATTTGTTTTACAAAACTCTTTAATTCAGCAATAACTGATATTATATATTACAATTAATTATTATAACAGTTTAGTTAAAGACAGGAATTATCAAATAAGTAAACAGTTCGTCGCTCCCAAGAGCACCTACATGCTGTTATTTAATCCATAGCATTCTGATGTTTCATAATTTTAACATTTAAATGGGAGATTTAACAGCATTATTCGCCGTCTTATGATGATAGCAGCCACAGTACTTGAACGTTGGTTGAACGAGCGAGTAGCGCACGGTCGACTGCGGCCCACTTAAAAGGAATTCGCAGTGTATACACTGAACACATAGCAACGCGGCGCGACGCGCCCAGCCGGTTTCATATCCCGTCCATATCTAGTACAGTTATCTTTGTTTCATTAGAATACTTTTCATTTCATTATTCTTTCACTTTCACTTTCCTGAGAGAGATGAGGCAACACGAGTACTAAGAATGAGAGTCGTTGTGTTCATTCAAAATTGTGGCCCATGACTTAGCTAATCTTGAGGTAGAAGACATAAGACATCTGTTACAGCAGCATGGACGTGTGGACATGACAAGTGAAACAACTGTGAGATAAGTGGCTTTACAGTAGAGTGAGTTCTCACCATTAGGTATACCTTCTCCTTTTCTTCATTTTTCTCGATTTTGGTCTCTGCGGGTTAGGCCATATAGAGGGACCGCCGTTTTGCTCTACTGGTCTGAGGCAGCAAGAGTAATTTCGGACTTTCAGCTGTGGGTCCATGGATGCGACACAGTTGATCTTTGGGCAGTTGTGCCTGAGTACGACTAGCTTCCTGGTCCCAATGGTGAGCTAAAGAGCCGATAGTTCCCTTGTTTCGTCTTGTGGTTTCACTTGAATACAGGTAAGTTCCTCTTGCTACTTCTTCACTCAGCATTTCAGCCATGAGTAAATTACGTAACCATATACATAATTTACTCTTTATATATCACAGCATACATAGTATAATTTAAATGGAAAATATTGATTTAAATAATTCAATTTGAGTAATAATACACAGTGAACCACACAGTAGGTTAATATAACATTTTAAATAGTACATGAAGTATTGATATCCGCATTACGTAGAGTCAAATTAGTAATTATAAACGGCACTTAAAAATACATTCCCTTCCATATACTATAAATGATAATAATTCGCTTGGAACATATCAATTTCGGACATTATGTTATCAATTTTGTGATGCAATAAAGAGGGAGAGTTTTTTATGTACCTAAAATAAATAAAATTGATATGTGTAATAAACTGAATGAATGATCCGTAATTTATTTTAAAACGAAGTTTCATAAAATCTTAGTACATGAACTAAGACCAGAATTTCAAGTTGCAAGCCTATAGCGCAGTCGTAGAAGTACAAGTCTGGACACTCACCTATCTACCAATGTATTTTGCTTGACCCCCTTGTTGTTTAGCTGTAGCTCGCCAATTTACCGAGAATGTGTGCGTGTTTGGCGCTAGTATCAGTGCGGTAGGGCTCAAAATCCGCCAATTTTTTTCCAATGCTTACATTATAAAGTAAATAAAGATTGCTGAAGCCATAATTTAGGATTGTGAGCGAAGGGAATGTTTCACAAATTGATAAAAAATACGTTTTGATAAAATGTGAGAGGGAAGTGAAAGGAGTTTGAGCCCGACCGCCCTGACAGTAGCGCCAAACACGCACACATTCTCTGTAACTTGGCGAACTACAGCCGAACAACAATGGGGTCAAACTTCCACGCGAGTGTCCAGACCTGTTCTTCTACGACCGTGACCTATAGTCATCTGACAACAGCCGGCCGAGACAATGCAGCGCTGCCAACATTGACCTGATAAAGCAGGCATTACCTACCACAAGAGTCTGCTAGCCTCTGATCGCACCCTACCAGGTTTCTCCACACCATGTAATCATTCTACATTTCCCAGGTAACACCAGCAGTTCTTTACTTTCGTACAAACACACATCACGGTCGACCTATACACGAAATCAGTTCCACACGTAACACAAGCTATTATGCGACACATTATTTAACAAATAGTTTCGACGTTTGTATCGACAGTTCACGCATCAGACAAAGCACACAAAAAAGTACGTAAATTCTTACAGTTATTATAAGAATAACGGAAGCATTCTTAAGGCCTCGTATTTTACTGTTAACTTATTTTCCTATAAACATAAGTGAGCTCACGAAAGGAAAAAGTTTATTTATTCAGTTAAAAATGAAACATTTTACTTAATACTTCTACCTCACTCAGCAGGAGGTTTGATGTGAATGAAAATTTTAAAATCCATTATAACAGTAATACAATACTAAAAAAATTCATTCAATTAATAAAAATGGCCTCAACAGACGTAAATAAATAGCAAACAAAGAGATATTAGTAAAGGTTTTGAATTTTTGTTAAAACAATTGTAACACATCATGTAAAAAAATTCATTTTACAAAAAAAAAATGTATTTTGTTTAGAAAATGTAGCTTTCATGTTTAAAAAATAGGTATTTAACAATTCACTTAAAAATTATTAAAATAAAATTATTTTAAATTGAGAGCAATAGTACCTGGTAGTCAAGAACGAAATTTTTTGTAACTGTCAATAAGATATCAGTTTAATGCAATTACACATTATTTAAAAAATAATATTAGTTGCATAATGTAATTTAGGGTTGAGTCAGTGTGAGTTCTTTAAAATCATATCCCTTAGATTGTAATTTAGGAGGAAAAGGTGCACTAATTCAATCTTTCTTAGAAACGATTTTTACACAGTTACAGTAATAGTTCATGTACTCCTAAATTTCAAGCTAATCCGTTGAATCCACATCCTAAAACCTTGTCATTACCATTAGGTTTAATTGATACACCGATTTGTAAAATTAGACTGTAGTAAACTTTGATAATCTTGTTAAGTTTTGAACAAAATGTAATACTCTTTGTGCGAGGGGAGCGTAAATTGTATTCAAATTTTTCTTTAATTATTTAATGTTATTTTATGCAATTAAATTTCAATTTTTTATTAACTAAACGAAATGTTACTAGGCATACTAGATAGACCCACAAATACACGTATATTCAGAACAGTTTCCATCAAGCAAAGGCTGCGCGTATCGCGGTACCTACACTTGCAGTAGTCTGCCGCGTTCGCGAAAGAAGAAGTGCACGTCATAGCTATTACTCGTGGCCACGCACCAAACCTTCACTTTCAGCAGAACAACGCAGCTCGGCATTAACCGGCTACTAACAGCAGAATTGCCGGAGACGTAGGCAGATTCTTTACCTTTATCTGTCCGTTTGCCATAGTTTTTCCTTAACTTAAATTTTCCTTTCCGTCTAAAGAAGCAACCATATTACATATCCTACTGCCACAATACTGCAAGAGTACCTGCTGAACCATTATAGGATGGTTGTTATTTCAAAATCCAGCCAACTCCTATGATATAGGGACGTATCATTTTTGAAACATTGGTGGCAATGATATGATTACCAAGAGCCTTGCCTGGAGGATGGACTAGCGACGACGGCAGTGCTATTAGGTGGGTAGTTGCACAAGACAAGGACATTAGCGATTCTCTCCACCGGCACTGAAGTGTAGCAATATAACACAATATATTGGGGGGATCGGGGTCTGTCTCCTTCAAGCCTTACAGCTGTCACCAGCACGCCAGGATGGTCCTGGGTCAAGACCCATCATCCGTCGATAGCCGAGCACATTCATCATCAACCTCCGGCCCATCATGCAACGGCTAGGTCTAAGGTGTCCAAAGGGTCACCCATCATAGAACAGAGTATAAACTTAACTAACTAAACCGTCGCTCCCCTCCTACCTAAATTATGTATTCTAAACTATGTAGAGTAAATTCACCATAATTAGATCAAGATATTTCATTTAACTGTAGCCCTCGCCCATAACTTAACCACTTAACTAGTTTAAGTATAAAATGCCTACCTCTGACTACAGCCACCCAACCACATTAAATAATGTGTAAACCATAATTAAATGATTTGTTTTACAACAGCGAGAATTGTAGATAAAAATTTAATAAAACAAAATTTCTCGGACAAAGGAGACTATATCATTGCCTACAAACCCCCATCGAAGCAAATTCGTAAGTAAATAATTAGAAAGGCATGTAAGTAAGAGAATAAATTAACATGTCCTTAAGAACACATGAACAACCATAGGACTATCAGAGCATGCTGAGCGCACCTGACCGCTTCAGAAAATACATTGATGAATACATCCGAATAGACCCCAATGCGCCAAACCGCCCTGCCCCTTTTCCGATTTATAAAACATGTAAGTCTAAAACATAATATTTTACACTACTCTTGTAAGAAATCTGGACATAAATACATAGTAGAAATTCCGAATAATATAACTTGACTTCTTCTTTCAGAATGTGATGTGTGCTAGACTCAATCGATTAAAAATGTTTGTTTTAACTTGTGTAGGTGTTATAAATTTTTATTTTGTTAGTTTACAATTTTTAATGTAAAATATGTACAAACGTTATAGCTGTTTTTTTTTTTACCTGTTGAAACTTCCTTGACATTAACTGCTGACCTAACACAAACTGTTATACTGAATAGTTTGTTTTACAATGTAAAAATTTATTTGTAAACCGACAGTCGAATATTACAATTGAGTTGGCTTATTTTTACACCAGAATTCATCCTTGGTGCATTTTAAGAAAAATATTACCTTTAAAGCTATATGTTCATGAGGTACACAATAAGCAGAATATGGTGTTAAAATACAAAGGGTAAATACTGAAGAAAAGACAAATATCATCTTGTGATCGGATAAACAAACTAAATGAACTTTACTTATATACAATAGTTTAAGGCACAGTTGTAAAACTGTTTGATAATGTCAGCGGCTTTCTCAGCAATCATTGTGTTTCCGCGCACTATATTCGGCATGATGGATCCGTCGACAACACGCAGCCCTTATACGCTGTGCACTTGGAGCTGAGGAACCACGGCGGTAAATTGGTCAGGCGAAGGTCCTATCCTACATTTACCTGCTAGATAGTAGACTGGAAAACTGTAATTGAAGATGCAGCATTCCCAGAATGCGGGAGAATCAAAGGTTGTCCACATGCATTTGGGGACTGCTAACAGGTCAGCAGAGACCAAGCTTTTTAAACGTATTTGTCTCTTGCAGACTAGCCATCATACGATGTCCTTCGATTAAAATGCCCCTGCCCCGTTTTTTTTTATATATAAAGGACCAGCGTCGGTCATAGGTAATACTAAAGGATTTTTTGACACGATCTTAAAATAACCCCGACTTTGAGGCTTCAAGAAAATTGTCATCGCCTTTGGCCTAGTGTAACATGGAAGTGATACAGTGCTGCCTTCAGGAACGCTGTGTTAGTGCTTTGACGCTCGCCATTCCTTGTGGTTACCCGACTTAGAGAAACACCCTTCTGTTTGCCAGCATTCGGGTCTCTCTCTTCTAATCCCAGATCTCGGAAACTGTCAATGAAAATTCTATGTAGATTGTCCTGATAAGCGATTTCAACACCTAAGTATCCATCCTGTCCATGGTACCTGGTGTTGGTGTCTGTGCCTTGAATGTCTTGGGCATCCTCTGACTTGAGGAAGTACGGTAGAACGTCCTTGTAACCCCAGCCAGTATTATCTTCACCCGCAAAATCGTCGTAGTTGCGAGGATTACTCCTGATGTACATAATGCCATTGAAGCTGCTGGAGTCGCCGAGGCCTCTTCCCGAGTGCCAGGTGCAGGACTGACCACCACATGCACAGCGAGATGGTTCACTCTGGTAAGGTCAGTGCAGGGCCGAATAGCCTGGTTCCTGGAGGTATGGTACAAATGCTGGTACATGTATGATGGGTGGTTCTTCCCAACAACCGAGTGGCTAGCAAACATCCCGCCGATTCCGCACCCACGATCACAAAGTCAAACTTTTCGTGATATTGGAGCGAAGGCAAAAGCACGATCCGATAGACGCGGTTGTCGTCTGGATGAAGTATGTTAGAAGCTGCACCACAGTTCCTGGGTCTGAAATAGATATACACTTTCTGTTAAAATCAAACATCGAAATTTCTATAAATAACAGTGACATACTGCAATGGCTATTGTCATCTTAGTAACATGGAAAACCATTTTATTATCACCCATTTCCTTCACATCCTAAAAAAGATAATTAAGGTAATTCATCAATATTTGATGCCACAATACCACTGCCAGTTGATTATAATCATGTTACCATTAAATGTGCCTATTTATATATATATATATATATATATATATATATATATATATATATATACACATATACACACATATGCATGCTTATTAATATACACTTTTTCCTGCTTACAACTGTTCGTTTGTACTCAACAGCCTTCATCTTTCTTCATCTTTATTCGCCAAACATCTTCACATTTTCGTATGTGTATGGAACTAGCATAGGTACTGACTGCAATTTATTGTGCACCCGAATCGCAGAAGCAAACTAGAGAATAAGAGTGACACAAGCTCACATTTGAAATTCCCCCTTCACCAACAGTTCCTTTCTTATTTTTCCTCGCTGCTACCTATAAGGACCTGAACAGACATGCAGTTATATTTTATCAAGACTAAGGGCCGGTTTCTCAATGTCTGATTAAAGCCTTGGTTAGCTAATCCTATGATTATATTTATCCTATTGATTAAGTGGTGATTAAATCTGAAGTGTTTCTTACCGTACATTAATCTTATGTTTAGTTAAGTATCGGTTAAGGTAAATGTGGCACACATGCAATGAAATATCAGCTTGTGATTGGCTGCAGTGAACTTTATTTTTTATTTAGTTGTGCTGGTTAACGGTGTTTGTATACGTAATAGATGAAAATAAGTGGCCGCGTGCCGGAAATTTTGTTTCTTTGGAAACAGAAATGCTAATATCTCTTGCTAAAAAATATGTCCGTACCATAGAATACAAAAAAAACTGTTGCTGTAACTTGGAAGCAGTAAGAAGATACATAGAAGAAAATCGAAGTAGAATTTAATTAATCTTGTAACCTTTATGTGTAACATAACCTACACAATCATGAAACAATAACATAACCTACAATAGGTATTATAATATACAAAAGTATGGAAAAACATGTAATATAATCCACAAATTTATATTAAAAACTTTTGAATTCAGATTCCCTGATCATCGTATGTTTTATTTTTTCAGAAGAATTAAAAATACATAGGTATTTAATTACCATTACCTTAGATATGTAATATTATGTACAAATTTGTGTTAATATATCTAATAAAGGTTTCTAGTCAATTATGCTAAATAATGTGTGGAAGTATAGAGACATCATACAAACGCATGTGACAGAACCACCAAATGTTTTCACATAACCTACAAAAAATATCACCCGAACGTACTAAAGTTTATAAGATGTAAATAAAACATGCAATAACTGACCTTCAATTTTTTCTAGTAGTACTAGGATAGTATTTTTACTCAGCAGAAATCACATAACAATTTCATGGTAATCTATTTAAATGTGATTTGGGTGTTCCCGAAAAAGTTTTGGCTTGTTTATGAAATCTACTATTCCTTCATAATCATCTTGAAACAAGAAATTTAAATCATCTGTCATCATAACCTAAAAAAATTGTTACTGTTTATAATCTTGTTTGCTTTAAAAGTCCTGTTTAACTCTGTAATCAATACTTCTTCTTATGATTAAGATAACCAATGGTTACCTACTTCTAACCCATTGATTAATCTCAATAAGTACTTGAGAAACAGATATTGTTACTATGTTACTAACCATTGGATAAATTTTAATCGGAAGATAATCAGTAGAAAATCAGACATTGAGAAACCGTGCCTAAGAGTGTAATAGTGTTAGGGCCGGTTTCTCAATGTCTGATAAAAGTCTTCGTTAGCTAATCCTATGATTATATTTAACCTATTGATTAAGTGGTGATTAAATCTGAAGTGTTTCTCTACGTACTTTAATCTTATGTTTAACTAAGTATCGGTTAAGGTAAATGTGACAACGATGCAATGACATATAAGCTTGTGATTGGCTGCAGTAAAGGTTTTATTTGTTTATTTAGTTGTGCTGGTTAGCAGTGTTTGTATACGTAATGGAAAAAAATAAGCGGCCGCGTGCCGAAAATTTTGTTTCTGTGGAAACAGAAATGCTAATTTCCCGTGTTGAAAAATACGCCCGTATCATAGAATACAAAAAATAAATAATAATAACTGACGCCCTAACTTGGAAGCATAAAGAAGATGCATGGAAGAAAATCGAAGTAGAATTTTATTAATCGAGGAACCTATATGTGCAATATAACCTACACAATTATGTAACAATAACATAACCTACAATAGGTATTATAACACACAAAAGTATTGAAAAACATGTAAAATAATCTACAAATATATATTAAGAACTTTTCAATCCAGATTCCTTGATCATCGTATGTTTTATTTTTTCAGAAGAAATAAAAATATATTTTTTATTACCATTACCCAAGATACGTACTATTACGTACATATAACATAGGTTTCCAACCAATCATACAAAATAATGTATGGAAGTATAGAGACATCATAGGCATGTGACATAACCATCAAATGTTTTCACATAACCTACAAAAGAATATTACTTACCAGAACGTACTAAAATTTATGGAATGTAAACAAAACATGCAATAAATAAGTACACACCTGTCTGTGGTCATTTTCAGCTGTACAATTTTTTCTAGTAGTGCTAGGACAGTCTTTTTACTTAGCCGCAATCGCGTAACAAATTCATAGTCATCTATTTACATGTGACTTGGGCGTTCACGAAAAATTCTTGACCTGTTTATGAAATCTACTATTTCTTCACCATCATCATCATCTTCTTCAAACAAGAAATTTAAATCATCTGTCATCATAACCTAAAAAATTGTCATTGTTTATAATCTTGTTTGTTTTGAAAGTCCTGTTTAACTCTGTAATCAATACCTCTTCTTATGATTAAGATAACCAATGGTTACCGACTTCTAACCCATTGATTAATCTTAATCAGTACTTTAGAAACAGATATTGTTGCTAACCATTGGTTAAATTTTAATCGGAAGATAATCAGAAGAAAATCAGACATTGAGAAGCCGGGCCTTAAGGTGGCAACCTGTCCGAGCCCCCGAGTGGTGTGGAGTAGTTTCGGGTGACACAAGTTTACTTGAAAATTTCTCAATGTATGTTTGGGAGGTTATCTTAGCAATAGCATTCAAAAACTCTTTACAACCATGTATGTACGTCCATTTAAAGTTATTCAATAATATTTAACACTTACATTCTCAAAACCAATAAGATGGAAATTAAAGTTTTTTTTCTGTGATCTTTTTAAGACATTCTTAGTGGATGCCTAAGGCGTAAGAAAAAGCCACCCTAAAGTGTAATGTTTCTAATAGATCCAGCGGTTTGGGCTGGCATTAATGAGTGAGTGAGTGAATCACTTCATTTTATATACAGATTGTTGCGAAATTCCTTGTCAATATTCTGGGGAAACAATCCTCACGTGTAGAGGAATAAAAAATGTTTGTGGACATAGGTCCGAAAACACACAGTTTCTGCGCTATAGTTCGCAATGCATGACGTACGGTTGATAGCGCGCGGGCAGGATCATGTATGTCTGCTCGAGTCTCTACAGATAGCGACGACAGGATCAGCAAAGTACAAGGGTGTGCGTGAAGTTCAGTCAGGCATACTGCACGTTAACTTCGCTGTTTTTTTATTAACAACCGTCAAACATTGACTGCAAGGGTAGTGTTGACAGACTCAAAATATTTGTTTTGGTCCATTTATAGAAGAAAGAAATAATTCTAATTAAATATGTATACCTTTGATTGTGATCCGTCCAGATAAAGATTGTCATTTTTTTCAGCGAGTGTCACTAAAATAAACGTTCCTAGTAGGTCAAAGTTACCACAGAAATCAAAGTATCCACACTTAACGGAAATTAGTACTAAGATTGTACTCTTCAAAACATTTCTGGCTGATATCCGGCTTGCTGTTTTATCTTTGTTACGCGATTGTTTGACATGTACACTTACATTTTTTATTTGTGTTGCATTTTATATTTTTACTATACGTTTGTGTGCTCTGTCATTATGTATAATTACGTAGCAACGTGGCTTCCATGGAAGCCTGCATTGAAGTATATCCTGGAATGTGCATAAAATAGTGTTAAAGATATCGCAGCTTTACAACATGCGGCGTTTAACCGAAAGTAATTTTTTAAAGATAAACATGCAATACTTATATTTTCCTTATTAGTCTAGGCAGGCTGCTGCCATTATTTGTTAGCCTATTTTTGTTTGTTTTCATTTAGCGAAACCACCAATGTGCGGTCATCTGTGTTCCTCATGCCGGATCATTGGGCCATTTGCGAGGGCCATCGGTTCCAAGTTAATATTTTAGTAAATTGTACGGTTATACGCGAAATACACAACGCTTCACGAATACCATGCAGAATATCGGCACGTAAATTCAAATGTTTCCAGACTTAATAATAATCGTTGTAATAATAATAACAATAATATTATGTTAGCCAAGATTTAAAAGCATAAACACTTTTTAATTGTATTTTATTTCATTAGTTATTAGTGACATTGTTATAATCGTTATTTAATTTTGTTCTAATTGTTGATTTGTATCACTGCGGCCTTCACACAGTGATAATATCCTCAACATTTAACCATGAAATTAAAAATTAATCTTTAAGTCGTGTTTATTTAACCACGCAACCGGTGACGTATTCAAGGCACATTTTAAAAACTGTTTACGAAACTGTTTTTATTCACAGTGAGTTCATTATGTAAGCTAAGTTTTTTAGTTTGTCACTTAATATGACCAATTTGTATCATGGCTTATGCTGGTTAATATTTTTTATTGTTCATTTATATATGCAACTTATTTGTTCACGCATAATGGCATACATACTCATATTTGTATATTGTGTATATTGTCTTTGGCATGTTCATAAACGGGTACTCATTAAACAATATTGTTATGTTACAAACAATCAGTAATTTCTTAGGTAATAAACATACGCCGTCGAAATCGAATGTTTCTGTACGGACGTGCTATTCTGATATATGTATGTATGTGTGTGTATATATATATGTATGTATATATATATTTTTTTTTAATAAGCACGTAATTGCATACCTGGTTCAGATATTGGACTGTTTAATCGTCTCACCAGGTTATGCTAAGAAATACATTTCAAAAGATTTCTGTTTTGGTTTTCTGACCATGTATCCGTGCTCTTAAGAGTGTAGTTAGATAAACTGTTAATTTGTTCATGAGTGTGACCTGTATGTAATATATATTTATTTAAAATGCTTATAGAGTAACCAATTAGTTAAAGCGATGTTTACGAACCAGCTTCTTCACAAAACGTATTAATTAAATTATTCACGCATATAAAAGTTGTTAACTTATGCTACGTACTTCTGTGTGACAGCTTTTTTACTTTGTCCGGCAGAGTTTAATTTTAATTTTATATATAAGGTTTCATCTTAGGGGGCTGACAGTATTGCGACATGGATATTACTATCATGACTAATGTCTTTATAAAATGCGATGTTGCCAATACCACACTGAGTTGCTTTGAAAATAACTTTATAGTTACGTCTAAAAAATATAAACTTTTACCCAAAGTCGCATCAACGTGCCATATTTTGTAAAGTATGTGTAGGATTATGTGCTTGCCAAAGTTGAATTATAGCGATAATTTTAATTATATGTATAATAAATTATCGTTGATATGTACTTAAATTTAAGCACAAAGCCACACCTAAACAAGCATTTTTAAAATTTCATAATCATTCATTAGTTCTGTAGGACCTAAGCGACTTAAGTAAAATCTAACTCGAACTTCAACATAACTACGACCGAGTGATATTTCCGCCACAAAGTTGAAGCAAAGTAAACATAAGGAACTCCATGTTAACATATTCCC
The DNA here is from genome assembly GCA_003012365.1 of Medauroidea extradentata. Classification (NCBI taxonomy): domain Eukaryota; kingdom Metazoa; phylum Arthropoda; class Insecta; order Phasmatodea; family Phasmatidae; genus Medauroidea; species Medauroidea extradentata. The sequence goes on from PNEQ01033040.1 coordinate 38,278, forward strand.
GAGCACAACTGCTGCAAATCACAAATATGTTGCACTTACTTTGTGTATGAAGATGCGCACCGAATGTTTTCCGTTCTACTAGTATCAATCTGGCAGCTGCTGCAGATAGTAGTACCAGCTGCCCTCCTCTCCTGATAGCAGCACTAGGGATCTCAGATGCCAACTTAACTGCCTGTCACAGTACTTTTGCCCTGGACGTTTTAATCAAAACTTCTGTTTTAGGTTGTACTGCAATGGGCAATTTAGTATGATCCAATAGGAATAATGCCGATAATTTCATCATCAGTAAGTTGTATTGCATTGGAAAATAAGCTCAAAACCATCCAATACAATAGCGATTGGGGTGGTACTGAGGAAACAGCTCTGACTCGCGATAGAGAGGGCATGGGTTCGAGTCCCCGTCCAGCAATCCTGATGTATGTTTTCCGTGGTTTTATGAAATCACTCGGGCTGGTAATAGGAAGGTTACAAACAATAAGCCATTGTCGCTTCCATTCCTTTTATTACACTCTAAGTCGGAATAGTCATTAATTGTCAATGCATCTTCACTGGTTCGGAATAGAGTTCGATATACAAAGCAGACATTGCAAAAATTAAACAGTGAACAGTCATGGATCATCAATGGCATTTAATTCATTTAATTTGTAGAAGCTGCTCTGTTTTAAATTAGTGAACAATCACCGGAAATGAACGAATACTCACTGATTCCGATGTAGATTGTGCCGGTCCGAGCCGAAGTTCGTTTCTAATAACCTCGCTGTCGACGAAACTTTACGCTATTTACGTACATTAAAACTGTTCACGTCATTTAGTTAACTAATGTGCCGATTCCAACACGACCTTAGATTGTTTGTAGTCAATTTCGAGTCTGCCATTCGGGACTTGGAGGAGTCGACACACGCTGACGACAATGTCTTCTGCGGCCGTGCGTAATCAACTTTATGAAACGGAGCTTCTGTACGAAGATGATAGCGAGCAGTATTGCATTCGTGATGTCAAGGCCATACGTGTTATCCTAGAGTTTCCGAGTGTTATACTTGTGAAATTGTTTTATTACATGGATAGACCAAAAAGTCTCTTTTGCGTCAACGTCTGTCTTCCCAAATTGTATCTTTCTTTTGGTACATTCAGTCGTACTTGTTTTAGATAATTTAGTTTGATCAATCCTGTGTTCGTTCCACTGTTGTTTAAAATAAAAATATGGTTCTTGGTTTAAGAAATCGTTAAGTTATTTTCTTACGTCAACGTTACGGATGTGGTTTTCAGACGTTATTTCATTTTAAAATACTATTCAGAGTGTCGTTTCTTGGTTTCAAGTGTTATTTTTTTATTTTGTATTTAAAGATATGACAATCGAAAGTATATTTTTAGGTTAGGATTTCTTTCACAGTACTCTTATTACGGACAAATGTAAAACAAATTATCTTTTTTTATATATAAACTCACATAAAATTAACACACATCTTGACACATCCAATGTATTGAAATTTGATTAGATTTTGCCCTAAATGACTAGCCTCACTGTAAGAAATTATGAGTTAAAATATTTAACTATTGAATTGAAGGATTGTTGTTACTGTACACTGATATCTAGTTTAGTTATAATTATATGTTTACCAACTAAAACCACTTCTTTAGATTGAGTAGTTGATATATCAGTTAAACTCCTTTGTGACGTTTTTAATTAATTTACTCTTTCCGTAATCTGTTTTTAGAAACTGGGATAATGCCTTGATCGTCCGCAAAATTTACTATACCTAAATTACATCTACTAACGTTTGTAAGTAAATGTATCTATCTATCGTATGATAGCAAGCTAGTGGGGAGGCGAAGTAGATAAACGATTATGAAGAGTTCTGGTTCACTTTCCGACACGGCTATCCGGTTTCCAACGGTTTCCCAGAATTAGTTTCGCCTAATGCTGGGATAGTTCGTTTCTACCGTTCACTGTCGACTCCTTCATCTTCCCTCAATGCCTAAGCCGCTGGTTACGTCTGTATTAACCTCATTGACGAGACCTTATTTATCCGACGATTGCTAAGCGTGTAAAATGTTACTTCTTGTGTTACTTCTTAATGATTGTTGACAGCCTTGAAATTATTCTGTTATAGATAGGGACCTAAAAAATTCGCGTTTTTTTCCTAAGCAATCACTATAATTCCTGTATCTATAAATTCGTGTCACTTTCGCTATTGGCTGTACGTATTTGACATCCGCTGGAAGTCTCTAAGCCAATAATACAAATATACCTTATCGTGTCCCATACTACTGTATCAACGAGCAACTAATGAACAGCTGTGCTTGAATACACAGATATTCTTGACAGCTAGCCTACGGGTCAGTGAACCCGCGAATTTTTCCAGTCTCTGGTCATAGGTCGTTATGACACTGCACGAGTTTGTGTTATGTGGTGCAATGGCGCATGTCCACAAACCAATTCATTATTAGTGACAGTCCCACGTAACGAGCATATTTCCGGATTGTATGTTTCTTTACAGACTTTCACAAAAAGGAAACTTAAATTCGATTGAAAAATGTT
>PNEQ01033040.1:40916-59316 GCA_003012365.1 Medauroidea extradentata
ATATATATATATATATATATATATATATATATATATATATATATATATATATATATATATATATATATAGTGTACGGGTCTCCATTTCATAGTGCTCCTCCTTGCTGGTAAATTACGTCAACTTGACAGACTTGTTCCAGGAAAATTAAGTTCTGCAATATTTGCGGGTAAATTACGAGATTCCCATGCCATTCACTTCAGAGGCGGCTGTGAACTCATATTTGTACACTGAGGCGGTTCTTGTCCCGCTGAAATATATTACCTCGTCAATGAAGCATGAACTTTTTGAACAGAGGATGATTTAATATGGAATAACCGCTGCTCTATGACCTGACACGTCTGTTTCTGCAGGCAACTCAGTTGCTTAGGTGATTAGTGTAGCAACACATATGTACGTGTATGTATATACGTATTTAGGCAATATATATACATGCACATATACACACATGTATAAATACACACATATATACACAGATGTACATATATACATACAAAACAGCACTATTGTCTAACCCAATTTATCCTAGAAAACAACAACTGAAAACCGTACGAGAAGCGTATCTTACCTTGTAAGAGATGGTCCATCGTGACGTAAGTAGTTCTACATCGTGTAACTTGAAGTATCGTAGCTGATTAAAATAGGTCTTGTTAAGTGCGCGTCTATTCTCTTCCTGTGCTAACTCCCTCGTGTAGCCAACAAGGCCATTGATAGGACACTTTCCAGATAATTTTAAAGATATCTATCCATGTTAAATGTCTAAATTTACAGGGTACAGGAGCATACACCAAGCATAAACCTAGGTACTTACTGAAATGAAATAATTTACATTTTTAATGTCACGAACTCTGTAATAAAAGCTATAAAAAATAAATAAAAAAACGTATATTCGTACTGCTATTGCGGCCTTCCTCCTGGTTACAAATTTACCTAGTTTATAGCTGTGTAAACAAACAGTCGTCTCGCTGTGGTGGGTGCTAACGTGTACACATCTTCCTCTACGACGCGACGAGCTGCGACGAAGTATCGAGTTGCGCGATTAGAGCTAATAGTTTAACCTCTCTCTCTTTCTCTCTTTCTGTCACACACACACTATCTCAAACCCCCTGGGCGACTGAATCGAAAATCTGAGAGCAGCTCACTCGTTCTTTATGTCGACTCGACGTGCTCTATCAGGCGTCTGGAGTATTAGTGAGACATGTGTATTTGTCATTTAAAATTATTAATTAAATGTGATATTGTTAATTCGACAATTTCAATTAGCACTAGGGGCCGCGGTGGCCGAATTGTCAGACCATCCGCCTCCCACCAAGGCGATACGGGCTCGAGTCCCGGCGGGGTCGGTCCCCGGATTTTCGCATGTGGGAATCATGCCGGACGATGCCTTTGGTCGGCGAGTTTTCTCGGGGATCTCCCGTTTCGCCCGTGCTTTCATTACAGCGCTGCTCCACACTCACATCACGTCACCCCTCACCAACGCCTCGATGTTAAGCGCTGACCAAAACATCTCACTCAATTAGCACTTCAACGGCCGTAATGACCTGTCAATCTAGTTATGTAGCATTTTGTAATTTGCTCATTTGGAACAGTCATTTGTTTACCAATATACCAATGTCAGAGATGCTCCATGTGATTCGCGTATGATAGAGAAACTCGCCTCACATGCAAAAAAAAGTATGTTTAGTGTAACGGTTGCCGCGACTGCTGCTGATAAACGGTTTCAAAGTTCATCCACTGATGTCGGAAGAGACGGTAAAAATAACGGAAAATCCCAAACATAAAACATTACAGTTAGGCTAAGTCAGGTCAGGCGACCTTAGTGGCCAGTGTTGCTATGCCAAATAAGCAAGTTTCTGATCGCACATATATTGGTGCTTGAAACTCATTCATTCAGAAAAGCCATAAATTTCTCTCTAAAAAATTCTGTCTAAATTTCTAGCAACTGATATGTAGTTTTAAAAAACATTGTAAAAGTACAAAGATTTTCATTGTTAAAATAATTTGTTTGGAAAATTACGAAAGGTTTTCTTTGTATTAAATTTTATAAATCTTTGTAGTTTACCGAAATCACGGATTTGTCGGAAGTAATGTAGTTACACACAAATTGTTTGCTGGGATAGAGTGAACATGCATAATAATTACGAGCTTCAAAATAAAATAAGGTAAGGCATTGAAGTCTACACTGTATATATACGAGCAACGGAGCAAAGAAATACATTCTTGTATATCAACATTTTTTTCTATAATAATTACTCGTAAACATTTTTTTAAGCAGTTATTTAGTAACTTAGTACATTTTAATATTCAGAATTAATAAAATATTTCGAATGTTGTTTTCCTTTATTGGAAGTAAGATTATATGACTAAACCTTGTAATGTTACCAGCATATACTTCGTATTTTTCACAAGAACATTATTTGTAGTTTTGCGAGGAATATTTTGATTCCCGTGTCATTCACTTCAGAGGCGGCTGTGATACTGTGCCTAGAGACCTGGCAAATTCGCTTTTTCATTTGGGCACAAACTAGAATTCCAACAACAGTATGTTTGTGTCACTTTCGCAATTGGCCTTTAAGGGCGCGGTCTACCGCAATTTTCATCGCCATTTATTTATTTTTTATTTGTACCAGATATTTTTTTCTTACTTTAGACACAAAATGTGACTAAATTTGGCTCTTGTGAAATGTTTTTATCTGTCATAGTTTTCGCGTAATGGCTTGTTAAAGTAATATTTTTGCATGTTTCCGTTTTAACGACTACACTAAAACAAACTGATATACCAAACTCAAAAAAATCACAGTGGATAAAAACATTGCAGGCTACAATGACATGCTCTTGGAATTAAAAAATAAAAATTATTTGAATTTGAAAAAAATTGCTGAAACTGAAAATAAAAATTTAAAAAGTTCAATATATTTTTTAAAAATACAAATAATGTTTATTCTTTAATTTTATGAGCATATCATTGTAGCCTGTAATGTGTTTATCCACTGTGATTTTTTTGAGTTTGGTATATCAGTTGGTTTTAGTGTAGTCGTTAAAACGGAAACATGCAAAATATGGCTTTAACAAGCCATTACGCGAAAACTATGAGAGATAAAAAAATTTCATAAGAGCCAAATTTAGTCACATTTTGTGTCTAAAACAAGAAAAAAAAATATCTGGTACAAATACAAAATAAAATAATGATGATGAAAATTGTGGTAGACCGCGCCCTTAACTTGTTTGATCTCTCCTGAATGTCTCTGAACCAATAATGTAAATGTAACGAATACAGATTTATGTTACTTTAACAGCAAGCAGCTAATGAGTATCTGCTGTCTGCTTCCGTTCACAAGAATTCATGTAGGCTAGCCTACAGGTCACTGAACCTGGGATTTTTTCCGGCCTCTAGCTATTCCTTTACACTGAGGTCGTTCTTGTTCCACTGAGATTATGTGTGGCCTCGTTATTGAATACTGAGGGTGACATTTAAGATTCACAGTTATTTTACATTTAGTGCAGCAAATCACCCCATGTTGTTCTTCGTCATATTGGCTACGGTTAGTACTACCACAATTGAGAAAGATAATTTAATTTTTTATGGTCGAGTTCAACAAATAACTCTTTCCACCACTAGATGCGTTGGTGTCGGTGAAAAAGCAAACCCTGTTGTAATTTCCGGTTTGCAGAGCTTGTTTGCGAATTTGAAGTGATTTTGCTATCTTTTTTTTTTTTCCAATGTCATCACACAGATGAAATGACTTTGTTTTCAGTAAGATTTTATATCAAGTTAGTTTTCTCTCTCTCTCTATTCTCTCTCTATCTCTCTCTCCCTCTATATATATATATATATATATATATATATATATATATATATAGCCTCACAAACACAATTTTTTGCCATCTTTCAATGATGTATAAGAAAGACCATTTATCGACTCCAACGCAACTAGCGCCAAAAATTTCTTTGCCAAACTCGTCGATAAGAGATACACAAATAACCTCACCCTAAATAGTCAGCCTGCTGGTTAGTATACTTTCCACGCAACAGGCAGGTTTATACTGCCAAATAAATCAAACAATTCAATCTTCTCTTAAGCCAGCCTCAAACGACGCCGAGTTTCATAACAGTATCTATGCTCCTTTTCTGATAGCATGTCTGCTTCTATGGGACCCACGTTCCAACACCTTCCCATAGGGCATATCTCTTGGCATAGCAGATAATCCGCACCTGAAGCTTGCCCAGAACGTTCTCTGTTTTTCTGTTAGCGTTTTTGCTCGCTTTCTACCCATAAACCTGTATGACCAATCGCAGCCGCTTTGTGTTGATCACATGGCTACAAAATTTCACGACTGATTCTGTTCAAAATTGTGTGTTGACATTAAAAAATAACGTGTGTAAACTAACCTTAATTCGTTTCTGCAGCCAAGGTCTAGTACACTATTTCAACTCGCGTTTCTCATTCTTTTTCACTAAAACCGACTCCGCTTTCAATAAATTTGAAGTTCAACGTTTCTTTTAGTTTTCTGTTATCCGTTAGGTATGGTGTGGACACGTACAAATAGGAACTAACCGTTTATTTTATATAGGTCGATCAGGGTAAAGCGACCACTAAAAGTTAACCCTTTGAAAAATATCACAAGCCGTTACTGCATATAACTCAGCATTAACTTACTGCTTGTATGGTTGGCAGAGAAACTGCGCAGTATAGTTCCGTGTATTTTCCTATTTAAATACAACACAACTGAAATGTACATAAATGTATTTTATATATTTAATACACTTTTTATCACACTATATAGGTAGGCCTACCAACTGCACAATTTATCCTACATGCGCAAACATCAAGTGAGGTGTCCAGAGAGGTTAGACGCTTACAGTCATCAGCCGTTACGCGCGGAACGATACGAATTGGCTGAAAATAGAGCGCTCAGTCGGAGCCCAAATGATTCAAGGCCTACTTGGAGTGTACGCATATTTATCATTTGCGTGAACTAGGGTGCTATTCTGAGATGTTTAATGTGAATAGGTGGTTGGTGTGAGGAGTGTGCGGTTCTCACACCTGTGAACTTGGCTAACATGGTTTTGGCGTGACTAAGGTTAATTCTACTACAGGTTAGAAAGATCAATGTTATAAGTTTGGCACAGGGAAAATTTCTGCCACTTGAGCGCTGGTATCGCTAATGCACCAAACTGACCAATCACAGAGCTTTCCTTAATTTTAAGTTACATTTAGTTGATAATTTAAAACGCGAAGTTGGTTTCTTTTTGCTTTAAAATTAAATTAAATGACAAATATAATTTCCACGTTTATTTAAATTTAATTTTACTACGCTTTCGTACTTTTCTGGTCTCTTAGCGATCGAAGTGAAACTAATGGCAGAAATTTTCCCTGTGTCAAGCTCTCCCATAAGAAAATGTATTTCCTTTCTAACCTGTAGTAGAATTAACCTTAGCGTGACCAAATGTACAGACTACAGATAAAATGTCCGCGGCATTCACTTAAAAAAATGTTAAGTTTCCCTGAATATTATTTTAAAAAATTTTACTTTTTTTTTAATTTTCTGAAATAAATAACGACAACATAGCCTTCACGATACCCATAGTTGGCCTAATTATTTTTAAACTATCTTTAATTTCATTTAATGCCTATCAAAATTACCTGCCAAAAACAAAAAAATACATTGAAATGCATACATTTATAGTTATAATAATATTACGTCTTAATTTTGTATGTTATATACAGATACAAACATTTACGTGCATTCATATTCGCACAGTGAAGTTCCTACCATTAAACGCATCAAGCAGACTTCTACATGATTTCTAACATCATATTTTAAAAAATAGAATAACATTATAATATTGTATTGTTATGATCAAAGTTCTTGCATGCACCGTTTCATAGTGTTTATGACTAGGCACTAAACAACCTTATGAAAAAATATATACTTCCACAGTTTGAGTGCTGGCAGATCGGAAGCTGACACATAACTCCTCAGTTTACTACGACTAGTTAATTTTCATAATTTTCCCCGAATTTCAAGTAAATTTCCTGATTTTATTCTAACCAATTTCGACTTTCCTTACATTGTTTTTAGCATTTATTTGTCTACACACACTTTTAAGGAAAAAAATAATTTTATATAGTAACTAAAATGACTGTTTATTTCGTGACTGGAAATATGTGTATATATATATAAAAGAAATACATAGGCATATAATTTTGTTACTTGAGATGTGTTCGATATTTAAAATTAATTTACAATATTTATTCACAAAAATTTCTGAAAGACGCAAACGTCACGATAATTATTAAAATTGTAACGATCAATAATTTTCAAAGTATATGACCAATTAACTTCTTTAGCATGTTGATATTCCAAGGAACACGAACAAAATTTGCTAGGCCATATTCCATCACGTGGCTTGGCGAATTCATGCCACTGTCAAGTGAGTAGCTATATTTTATAAATGTCAGTGCTTTATTTTTTTTTCTTTTTATCTCATTGCGGTCTTTCTGTGGGAGTGATATGTCAGAATACCTTAACGCTGTGTTGTCGTATATGTTTAGCTAACACTGCTGGCTACTCGTAATGAAATGCGTTCATTAAACATAAATTTTGGACCTAAGGCGTACTGTGTACTTAACGTTTTATCAGTCCTATTCGGGAGGGATTCTTGTCCAAAAACAAATACCATTACCATATTGACCTCAACGTCCACTATGTTTCTAATAAAATTCTGAAAACGCAAACCAACCCGAAGTAAATGTAAATTTGCGTCTGCAAAAAAGCATTTCTTTCACAATTTTCCCTTGTCCAGAATCCTACCTACAATACTAGTTTTTTACTCTTAGAAAAATAAAGACCGTCTACAAAAATATATGTATGAACATTATGCTCTGGGTTGGTCAGAAAACTTGTCACTAGAAATGGACTAAACGTCGTAATGCCGCAGATCTGTGTCCTCTATACAAAATATATTCCATACAACTCTGCTTTTCGCATTCATAAAAAATTTTGCCTGCTTTTTTTAAACATTATAATTAGGGCTAGGAATATTTCGCGAGTTCAACGACCAACATGCTATAATCTATTATCCTGTGTGTTACGAAGCCCTACTATTGGTCCATTACCTGCTACTCATTCATACAGTAGACAATTAACGAATAGACGGGGCTTGTGTATGTACAGGACACTGGATTCTAGCATGCAGGTCATCGAACTCCTGAATTTTTCCTAGCCCTAATTATAATAAACTCACTGCCTTGTTATAAGAAAAATATTTACTATCAACTAAGTCTTGAGAGATGAGTTACACTTTGCCAAAATTTCCAATGACAAAATTTAATTCAAATTAAGTTATACGCAGCCGAATTCAAACCCCGCTTGTTCGGTATATGCACGTATGATTGTTCAACTTAGCCTATCTGTAAAACCCACACGCAAGCTAGAAGTTGTGAATTTAACACTTGAGAACATAAATATACTTTCATTATTATGCACCATCATAAACAAATTCGATGGTAGAATTACGAAGCACACAAAACTTTCTGCAAACATGCATTTTCAACGTAAGTTCTTCATTGCCAAGTGAAAATTGGTGGCTTGTTCTTGATGATGTGATGCCTCGTGAATAATTAGTCGTGTGACAACGTATACGAGTGAGAAGTGAACTCTAGACTATGGCTTGTCATCAATATTTGAGAATGCAACAGGCAGGCTCACAGGCGTGAGAACCCAGTACTAGTCACACGCCTACAGTCTTGTCTCACGACAATTTGGATAGTAGCCAACAGAAAGCCATCGTTTTTCACGTGGTGAAAATAAACCTATTTTATAAATGAGTTTTTATGTGAGGTTAGAAACTTTGGAAGTACCCAAGACTTTAAAGTGCCTACTTAATAATCAATAATAATGCAGCGATGCTAATTTTTTATATGTTCACCATTTCAAAATTACGATTACGTGTTATCTGCAGCTAAAACACGCATGCGGGCAACTAATGAAAAGCTTGGTTGGAATAGGGTTCTATGTTAGTTAATTGAATTACATTACACACTACCCTCGAAAAAGAAGACACGAAATAGTTTAAAAATTAGGTTGGACATGCGTCGTTAGATATATGCATATCATGCGCAAGATATACGAATTTCAGGCATTTAATAATAGCAAAATGTTTGCAGTGTAAACCAAATAATAAACTTACCTATATTAAAAAAAAAAAAATATCTCTAATTGATGGAACACCACAACCCCTGCCACAATGAACTTTTAGCTGCCGTGCCGTGCTGGTGTGATTCTGGCTATCTGATTGGCCCACGGGCAGTGCTGTGCTGAGTCGTGCTGTGCCGCCAATTCCAGGCAAACTTTTAACTTTTTTGGCAACGGCAGGGGCGTCACTCACCGACCAACACCGGCAGGGAGCGACAAGGTGATTGCTAATGGTTGACTGATATACGTCACAAAACGAGAACCAATACCGTGACAGCACGCGGAAAAAAATGTAAACAAACAAATATAAGCGACTGTTCTGCCACCTATTGTGCGCAGAATGAACTGTACCCCAGCTGCTGGCACCGGCATTCATTGTGGCATACAAAAAGGAGAAAACTGGCCGGTCACCGTAGCGGCAGCGCGAGCGGCAAGTCACCAGCAGATGGAACTTTTCATTGTGGCAGAGCCTGTAATCAACAAGCTACGCAAAGACAATATATACGATAATGAAATATTTTCGTCGCTTAAATATTAAATATTCTACTGAAATTTCGGGCTGTGGTTTTGATACCTGTAATTTTCATGGAGATTAATGGTCAATTACACAGACTTTGTTGAAGTAGCAGTATGTATATTTACAAAGAAATAACTTCGTTTAACAACATATTTAATTGCCAGCATTTTCAATGAACCCGTTTGTTTTTGCAATGCCGAATAAAATTATGATTTTGATTCTGTAATTACCGTTGAAATTAGCACAAGGATGGAGTATCGCATAAACTAAAATTTTATTGTACTATGTACGACTTCTGAACTTCATTGTCCACAAACCAGCAAAGAAAAAGGTTACGGCATCGCTCTATATAAAATTACCACTTGAAATGTAATTAGCAACACTTCACATTTCCTAACACTAAATTAGTAAATCAAACACATGCTGTTATGAAAAAAAAAAGGCCAAAAACAATTTTGTCAATAATATACATGCTTCAATATAAACAATGCAAATATGACGTTATAGGAGTATGATGACTAGTTTTCCTAGCACTCAACAGCAGACGTGACCCACCTAGCGCAGTCGGTAGAGACGGGAGGCAACAGTAGGCGGCATTCGAATACCCGTGTTTCTGAAGTCTGGGAATACCGACATTACTAAATGAAGGGTAGTCTGTAGTTATGATTCACGCCAAAGTCATACGCACAATGTTATCGTCAGACATTGGGGCTGCTGAGAAATTTAATGGAGAAAGTCACTTACTATATATTTCAAAAATTCCTATTTATAGTCACAGACAAAGCACGGTACATTATTACAGTACTCAAACGATATTAATAAATCCAGCAAATAATGAAATACTATAGACGGAACTTTTTTTAAAACCTTCTATTTAACTTGCAATTTTTGTATATTTGTTTGGTTTAAATATTGCAACTGAATTTTATGGCAGTTATCCTCAACCGACTGAGTTGAACTTTTGCATACACGTTTAGTTTGAATGATAATTCATGGGTAGCTAAGTGGTATCATTCTAAATCCAATATGGCGGACTAGTTATTTTTCATGCACTCCCGTGATATAGGTATCAAATAAAAGGGTTTGCTGAGAAGAATATGAATAAAATAAATTAACAGTAAAAACATTACAAGCTTTTACATAACTTGTAGCGTTTGTATGTTTTTGGGTTAAATTTTGCAACTGAATTTTAAAGCAGTTCTCCTCAACCGCGTGAGCTGAAATTTTGCATACACGTTTAGTATGGATGACAATGCATGGTTAGCTAAGTCACGTCATTCCAAATCCAATATGACGGACTGCCCAAGATGGCGGACTAGTTATTTTTTATGCACTTCCATTGTATGGGTATCAAATGAAGGGGTTCGCTGAGAAGAATATTAATAAAATGACGTCCGCTTTTAGCTCTTCGAGGAAATAGTGTACTACTGTCCGGCTAAACGGTAAGACTTAGCGGGGTCGTTTCTTAACTAATATCGACCTACACCTTGGGAAAATTGAAGTGATGGTGAAAATATCCCAAATTAAACCCGAAGCAATTTTTCGTTTGACACAAGTAAGCGTCAAGATGAAATAAGTGGCGCATACCTCGAACACCCAAGTCAAGGAAGGTGAGGCCGTGTCGAGGACTGAGTGGCATCAGGGAGTATCAAACATGATGTGAATATACCAGCTCAGGACACCGGGGCGAACCATGTTGTATATTAGCTTTTACTCATCTGAACGAAGCTCTGAGAGGGTCGACGGATATTTCTCCGGTACTCGTGGAAACAACATGGAAAGATAACTAAAAATTAAAAAAATTAATTAATAGAAACAAGAAAACATTAAAAACAAGCTTTTATTTAAATCCTCTTAAAAGATTAAAAACTTTTAATTAAATCAAATCATTCAATTTATTAGCTACATTACAAATATATATGATATAAATGCTTGTCGCGAGATTTATCCATTTTATAAAAAAACATTTATTTCTCCTTATAATTACATATGTCAAGATCAAGTTACATATCGTATTTTTGTTTATCTACACAGGCAAATCTCGCGACAAGATTTCATACCACGTAAATTGTGTAATGTAATAAATTGACGGATTTGATTTAATTTAAAGTTTAATTTCTTATTTCCAGTGCATTTAAATAAAAACTTTTTTTTTTAATTTCTAGTGCTGTATTTGACAAAAAAATGTATTTTGTTGATACCAACAACACTTATAACAATTAATGAACCAAACCACTATAAAGCACAGCTTTCTAAACCATCTTATTTTATTACCATCCTAGGAAACTGTATTTGTGGTTAGCTGCACAAAAAAACTACTATATTAAAAAAATGACATTAAACCTGAATAATATCCAGAATCCCTTTGATCTTGAAATGCAACCCACACCTAGTTTTCCCTGCCAGTGGCAGTTGGTTAAAATAATCTCTAAAGTTAATATTTGGATAACTTATGTCTAAAAATCCTTTTAAGTACATGGCTGTCTTTTGGTTGGTAAATTGTAAGTATACCGGCTTGTTCGGAAACTAACTCGAAATATACTGGGGATAAATTCTTATGAAAATTGGTGACAGTTATGTATTGCTAATTATAGCTTCCTCAGCTGAATACTTCATGGTAAACGCTTCGATTAATACACAAGTACTACGCCGTAGAGTGTGGCTGGTATTACCTACATATAAGGCATATTCACTGACGTATTTATGTGCGTTTTTGAAGGAAATTCATGCCTAAGAGAACTTTTTTTGTTTGGTACGAATGCAAGGTACGACGACGACAAAACTTAAATTTCTGTATTAATGGATGGCGAACAATTATGCACCCATATTTTTGTATGTTGCTGAACAATGTAACCATTTTAGCCTACTTTCGGAAGAAAAAGTAGGCTTATGAGATTATTTTCCTGCCCGTGTGTGTTTGTATTCGTATAGAGGTGTGTGTGTAAGTGTGTGTGTAGGTGTGTGTGTATGTGTGTGTGTCCCAAAAAAACTTTTGAATGAGTGCACCGAATTGCATTAAACTTAGTACACATTTAGTACTTTGTAATCTGACTTGACTTTAGTATATTTCCTTCTCGCCTTTTTCATATTTGTATAATGGCGACCATTTTAACATTTTTCGATGACACTAGATATCTAAGGAACCGTACTTTAGAATTTCAGCAAACTTGATACACGTATACTACATACAAAGTTGACTATACTTTTGTATATTTCATACTTCATGTTGTTAATATTTTTAAAATGCCATTTTATATGTTTAGCATAGCAATATTTTCCAGAATTTCACCAAATTTGTTACACATGTACTATATACAAAGCTGACTTTACTGTTGTGTATTTCGTTCATCCTGTGTTCGTAATTCCAAAACGGCGGCATTTATATATTTTTAAAATAGTGTGACTTATCTGATGAAATATTTACAGGAATTTCATCAAACTTGGTACACATACTACAGATAAAGCTGACTTGACTTTTGCCTATATCGTTCATCCTTTAGTAATTTTTTGTAAACGGTGTCTATCTTTATGACAGCAAGACATCTCAGAAAATATTTTCCTTTATTTCATTTAAACTAGGTACACGTGTATTACTTAGTAAGGTGACTTATCTTTAGTATATTTCGTGTATCATACGTCTATTCCCAGATTACGTAACCGATTTTAACTTTCAGGGTTAATTTGCACCAACTTTGTTATACTGGTAACCTTTTTTTCAGAACTACTCAGCCATTGTTAACACATAATAATCTTTTAAAATATTGGGGATTTATTCAACGCTGTTTTCAATATTTAAAAAAAAAAAAAAACGAATAATGAACTTGTTTTTCATGGGTTGATATAAGGCCTACCCCTTATTTCTAGAGCTTAACTGTAAGTTGTATTTCATCTCCCAATAAAAAATCTGGTGAATTTCTAAACAGCCCCTATACAGATATTTAGTGGCTTTACGTAACACCTATATACTTACAATGGCAAATTTCCTTTTGAGTTTGGTTCATTTCTGTACGAAACCGCTTGTGCAAGTCTCCTGGTCTTAATGAAACGGTTAATTAATTTTCATTGTATGAGTTTAGTTCACAGCATGAAGCAGTTAGTTACGTAATGTGAGTAAATTATCTGTTCGAAATGATTCGATAAATATTTTGGCAAATTTCTTATTTCCTGGTTATTGATGGAATCTGGTAACTATTATATGAAAACATCTCAAAAAGAAATTTTCAGCATCCACTGTACTTCGCGCATTTATAAAAAAAAAATCATGCTTTATTTTGTTCACTCAATTTTTTTTTGTTTTTATTTATTAGAAGTTCACAAGTTGTATTTTTGCGGATGCAGTAATGAAAATGGGTTAACATTACGTAATTTTCCTTTTTTTTTATCAACTTTAGGCAGTAAAAGGGCAGGTGTGTAGATATATCAGTAAAGTATGATATATTTATATGTAGGTATTATATACATTAGTATAAATTTATATTTGATATATTTACTTATATATTTTACTATTGTTACAACTTTAGCCAAAACTTACATGTGGGCAACTCTCTGAGCTGTTTGGGATAGAATTCTCATATTTAGAAATAAAAGAGTTGAATTAAGTTATTGATTTACTAGCTCACAAAGCTTACAAAAATACACAAAACAGCAATTAACTATAACTTTCATAACACCCTTAATTACGCACACAATTACTACTGTGCCACAGAAACGTTAATTAACTTTGTCAATTAAGGCACAAAAATATTTACTATTAATCAAAGTCCAGGCCTATATCCAATCAACAATCTTTCAAATAGTGACAATGTACAACCTTAACAGTCCGAAATGGTGATGGCTCACCACGTACTGCGCAGTACCCCGAGTACACCACTGTCTTCACTCTTGAGGTCTTCGGTTCGACTGCCGTCACGCACCTCCTTGTTATCCGTCGACCCGCAGCACCAGTCCTCTTGTTCCGCCCAATACTGCTCCGAAGGTATGAGCCTGTAGCCTCACTGTAGACTCTGACGTCACCAAGATGTTTCACCAGTCTCTCTCCACAAGCATAACACCTTCCTCTAGCGAACTCTCCAAATCTGTCGATTCAGGGCTTATATACCCGCCAAACTCTGGGGATACACCGAATTGCAGGGGTCTAAAAATAGACATTACATCGTGTTTTGGACGTGACTTGAGCCTCGTAGGCCGGCCTCGTAGGGTTAAGGCGCAGTTCACAGGTCTCTATGACGTAGTTCGGCATGACTCCCACCACGTAGCTGTCCGGCTTGTGAATCATGGGCTAGTTCATAAGGTGTTTCGACACAGCCTCCAGCCCGCAGAAACAACATGCAACAACATATTTACTGGACTTCAACACTTGGGCGCTGACCTGCTGAACTTCAACACCTGGCCGCTGACCTGCCGAGCTTCAACACCTGGCTGCTGTGGCCGACGGGTTTTGCCAATTGCCCGTTGACAAACTGGACTTTAACACCTGGCCGTTGACCTGCCGAACTTCAACACCTGGCTAATTACATGCTTGGCTTTACAGCTTGGCCACTGACCTACTGGACTCCAAGACCTTGCTACTGGTTTGTTTTCTTCATGTTGGTTATTCACGAAGTTTAGGTTACTTTTATTCATTCAGATTATTATTTTATTTGCTACTTAATTACACACAAAACACCTTAAGTAATAAATAAGGTTGCACAATACGCAAAACGTTTAATTTTTAATCTTGACAAGATGGGCTTCAAAGGTGCTACCTTAAAGTACGAATGGCCTATAGCAGCCTTGGCACAACAAAGACAGGGGTCTGGTGTTAACATTTTAGTGGACGGTTTAAATATGAAATCACAGAACTGTTGTGCTGGTGCAAAAACAATTAGCATTATCAGTACGTTAGAAATGTTTGCATTCTTATAGTTGCCTTAAGTCCAGTGTGCAGTTAATTTTGTTAAGAGTGCGTGGTAGATAAATAAACGCTGAAACATTAATTGAATTCTACACTTTTTTTAAGTCAATATGGATAAAATATAAAACAACAATCCTATATAATGGTATTTTCCAACTTTATGAGGAAATATTTATCCAGAATAACTCATTCGTTACACGTGACCACTTGCTCCGCAGTTAAATGCACGAGGTTCCGGCGTCAGAGATTGTGCCTCAGAAGTTAGCAACACTGGAAACAATTTTTCTCAAAACGTTGGCTAAAACCATTGTCTAGGATTACTGTTTTTTGACTTTCCCAAATTGGCTTCCAGAAACCTACAGTTATGGATTGATGTTTTTTGTGTTGAATTATGTACCACGCCCTCTTCAGTGCTATAATTACCGAGCACAGGGTAGGGGTTACAAGAGTTTGCAGTTGCCACCCCTAATGTGGGAAGGTGCCCTCCTGGTTATTTTAATGTTGTCAGGAGGTAAAACTGTTGCATCACTCATTGTATGAATGGAAATTAACTTTGGACGTACCAGTAATTTTAATTATACTAAGCAATTACCCTAAAAACAAATTCTTTTTGCCTGGAGGTAGGGTAGATTTCTTACAATGCCTTTTAAAGCAGGATATGCCCTCTTGAACGTGTTTTCGCAACCCCAAACCATTAACTCTGCACACTTTTTTTGCCAGCTATTTAAATAAACTATACTTGCACTCAACTGTTGCTAATTTTCACAGCGTATCTGATAGTTATTAGTGCATATTAGTTATGAGAATACAATAGTAATTGAACTTATAAATTACGGATTTCCTTTTGGTGTTACATAGGCTTACGTATTTCTTTTGTACACACACATTAAATTTGTTGGGTGTATCCATACACTTAATGCAGGGTTTTCATTCTCATTAACAAAAAACACGTTTCCCCCCTTACTTATTTTAAATAACTTGTAAGAATACTGTATATCAGAAAAGAAGCACACTTTGAAGAGAATTTTCTAAAATTTGTTTACGAATACGTTTATTTTTTAATTAAATTCTTAATAATCCGAAGGTAATGAATATAATTGGTTCTTTGATGGCCAATGTGTATTGGTAATTTTTTTCCTGTGGCATCAATGCTGACAAGACTAATTTGAGAAGAGGTGCAAAATTCAGATGATTTGTACAAGTAAATTTTTTCAGTCATAAACATTTATACTGTAGCTCATGTTCTGTATAAATTACTCAATTTTAATGACAAATATTCTGGAACCATTAAAATGATAACAAGCAGTATTCACAGAGAAAACACTGTAAAAATGTGAGAAAAATTCATAAAAAAACTGTTTAGATATGCTTAAAATCCTGCAGCAATAAAATTACTTATAGGTTTTACTATCATTACCAATAAGTTTCGAGTAAAAAATTACAATTTTTTTTACTTTACGGATAATTTTTTATAAATTGTTGGGTCAGTGTATTGTAAAATGGACGTAATAAAAATAGGAAGTCTAGTACCATGTGAATGGATGAGTGAATTTTTAACACGTATAACAATTTCTGTTGAGAAATTCTGTATTACCTACGTTATTTTTAGAGTAGATTTCTTAGTCAAATGCACTTGAATAGAGCGACCAGTGTTTGTTCGTACGTTTTAATGTATCTGTAGTAAATCAATATTCAATCAACATTTAAACTGCATGTTGCAAAAAGGCAAGTTCAAAAATTTTACATTTACCTTTTATGGGGAATTTCGGTTGTGAATTGGTTAACGGATCATGTACCACAGAAGGAAAACATGTCTGCACGATAGCAGAGTCAGACCTGGCAATGCCTTGAATTGTCTGTGTACTACAGACGGGAAACAAGTTCAGGACAAATTCCCATTATGAAAAGTGGACATGATGCCTTTCTGCAGAATGCCTTTAATTTGTAATGCATCACAGTAGACGTATATTGTTTACAGTCTCGCGTCAGCTCTGAGTTCCTGCCTGGTAATTTATGCATTTTTCTACGTAAAGACATAATGCATAGAGAGAGAGAGAGAGAGAGAGAGAGAGAGAGAGAGAGAGAGAGAGCACGTCGATGCACATACTAGCTGTATTACGGTATACAGCAATTTTCATCACCAAGTTCTTATTTTTTGTTTGTACCATATAAGTTTTTTTTTTTTATTTTAGACACAACATGTGACTAAATTTGGTTCGTATGAAATTTTTTTATCTCTCATAGTTTTCGCGTAATGACTTGTTTAAGTCAAAATTAGCATTTTTCCGTTTTAAGGACTACACTAAAACCAACTGACATACCAAACTGAAAAAAATTCACGGTGGATAAGGAAGTCACAGGCTACAATGTCACGTGCATAAAAACATAGAATAAATTTTTTTGTATTTAAATAAAAATGTTGAAATTTCAAATAAAAATTTTAACGTTTCAATAATTGTTTAAAAAAACAAAATTATTTTATTTTGTAATTTAACATAGCTGAATTTGTAGCCTACAACTTTGTTATTCGCCGTGAATTTTTTCAGTTTGGTAAGTGAGTTGGTTCTAGTGTCGTCCTTTTACAGAAACATACAAATTTTGGCTTTCACGAGCCATTACGTAAATAGTATGCGAGATACAAAATTTTATAACAGAAAAATTAAGTCACACTTTGTGCCTAAAACAAGAAAAAATAACTGGTACAAATATAAAAATAATGACATGGTGATGGAAATTCCGGTATACCGCTCCCTTAACGTCTAAGTCAGGACTTGTAGTGTATGTGATGTTAAGGATGAAAATGTATACAGTCAAGGGTCTCGCAGTTGGCACACAGACAGTAACTATTCATTTAATTAAATAATTATATTAAGCTGATATTTACTATTTTCTAAGTTTCCTACAGTTTATTGTCAAGTAATGAATAGTGTGCACTCAAAAAAATTATTATTTTTCTTTTTGCAAAATTGCAGTTAACAATACAAATTCCAATCTATGTGGCATAGTGTGTGTTTGGCATTGCTTATCGCCATGTGACACCGTTTTAACTAAACACGTGTCTGCTGCAGCATATTCCCAGTGTTTGGTGGAGCATTAATTAAAATATTTCTGTCGTAATCTCAAGATGTTTAATATTAAACATTTACCCCTTTTAGTTCTGAATTTGGAGTTCTATTTTGATGTGTTTATCATTTAATGAATAAATAAATAAAACAAATAAACATATTTATGTTTAACAATCTCGGCAGAACACCAGCCAACATCACTACAAGGTGCTCAGACAATCATTAGAGTTATTTCCTCTCATTGACCGAGAGCCCAGCCAAACACACATGCTTTGCCACTATTGGCTGAGCAGCTTAGAGACCAGGCTATATAAGCCCCAATTTTCTAGCGAACTTCATTTAATGCCATGAATTTCGTCTAAGAATTTCCTTTCGAGCATGTTAGAAAATTTTTTTTGCTCGAAATATTTGAATCGCTAAATGCAGAAAGGGAACATGTCCACTTTTTGACGAAAATCGTTTTTTACTGGAAATTGCATTTTCAAACATAGACGCTTCGTTCTCTGCAGAAAGGGAATGCTTTACATGAGCAGAATTGTATGAAAAAAGTGTAAGAATATGGAATTTGATGCAGAAAGGGAACATGTCCGGGACATGTTCCCTTTCTGCATAGAAATGCATTTCCTGGACATGTTCCCTTTCTACGAAAATTATGTTTTGTTAGGATGGCACACCTGATATTTTAACAGTTTGCTCCTTGTGGCAAAGAAGAAGCCATATTATTATTG